>JAOYMO020056787.1:0-11231 GCA_025802455.2 Iodosphaeria phyllophila
TGACTTAAAGTTAGTACGATTGAGAAGTTCGGCGAGAATCATGATATCTCTATGTCCGTGTCAAAATCGAGTAGCGGCACTGTTTGATTAGCCAACTTATGCGTGCAGTCGCTTAAGAATTGAATCATGCCATCGTTAACGAACGAGTGGCAGACGTTATCCTGTGAGGGATATTTCCTGCTAGGTGGGTTTTCGCCTGCGTCACGTGCTCGGCAGTCTTCCTGCCACATGAGTCGACCTTCTTCGGTGAAGTCAGTACCACGGACGAGAATGGAAGGCGAAAACGTCGGCTTCTCATAGTTATCATTAAAGCCCCAGCGCGGACCGCTTCCAATACCGATCTGGAGGCCATGCGCGCCGTCACAACCTGGGCACCAGAACATTACGTAACCGTCAGCGGCTACTCGGAGGATTCCACGCTTGCTCACTTCTTTGCCTCATGCTTGAGGTTGACGATTAGGTCATTGAAGAACATGAGCGTCTTCTCATCGATAGTCTTACCGAAGTAGATTGAACGCAAGATGAGACCTTCGCCCTTACGGATGTAACCTACCTTCTTCGAGGACTTGAGACCATGCTCTTTATAGAGCTTCTGAATCTCGATATCAAGTAAGCCGCCCTTCTTGATTCCTAGCCCAGTTAGCGCGTTAAGCTCGAACTCACCCGATGACGTGCTATTATCGAAGGTCAAGTTGAGGTGGTTTCCGTCCTGATCGGTGATCGAAGACTTCATGTTCGAGACGCCGATGAACGAGCCTTGTCGCTTCGAATCGGTAACCGGCCCATGACCTTGACCGAAGAGGAGCTTGCAGATCTTCTCGATATATGGATCGGATGCCTTCTCGACATTACGTTCATGCAGCTGTTGGAGTTCAAGTAAGAGGTTCATCTTGATGTAAAGTTAGATTCGATGCTGTGGATTAACTTTTCGGCGCTAAACTTAGGATCGGCATGATATGCGTCGTGCTGGTCATAATCAACGAACGGGTCCGTAATTACAGGCTGATCGCCGCGACGCATGATATTCCCGGCGTGAAGATCTTCACCAACATCGCCCTTATGCTGACAATACTTCTTAAGCTTAAGCAGCTCAACGATAAACTCACGATGCTCAGCAAAAGCATTCTTGCAATCGGTTGTACCTGATTCGTTTAGCGATCGCTCTAGCTCTCTAGGATCAGTGATCTCATTGAAGTCGTATCGTATTGCGCTGATTAGAAGCTCTAGACTCTTATCAGATAAGGTATTAAGCTTCTCAAGCTTAATATACTTAAGCTCAATATCATCACCCTTGACATTCATCTTGAAACGCAGCTTCTTAATCGGACCTAGTTGCTTGATGAAGTGCTCGCTAGGATTTTTCTTAGCGTACCAGAGCCAATGCTCGTAACCTGAATCCTCGCGCCAAATCTTATAAGCCGCATCCTTGCCTACGAGCACAACCGCAAATGAGCCATGACTAATAGTGTAACCATTACGGTCACGTAGATGCTTAAACAGCTCAAGGACGGTCTTGCCCATGAACTGCCTATAGCCTGTTAGCTCACTCAACAGCATCGGTAGGATCCTCGTTCTTAGTCAACGATGCGACATAAACCTGACCGTTCTTCATCTTGAAGGTGATGCTCATCATCCCAACGTTAGGCAGCTCGAGCGTGCAGCTATACTCGCTGTCGGTAGCTTGCACGTTAGTACGGCGGAAGCTCGAAGCGAATGATAAAGCCTTAACGAGGACTGGATCAAACTTCGATGAGTTAGTGTGGCGTAACGCCGTCTTGATATCGCCTAGCGATGTCGTTTCAGCCATCTTCTTCAGGCTCGAAGTAAATGCGCCAGTGGCTTTAAGTTCAGCAAGCTTCATAAGTCATATTTAGCATAGACAGAGGCCCCGATATGTTTCCATACCAGGGCCTCAGATACTGTTTCGCCGCATGGGCGATCAGCTTAATCTTCGAGAGCCTTTTGCATCTTCGAGATGGCGAGCTTCGAGACGAACGCCTTCGAGATACCGCGCTGTGATCCACCCTTTTGCTCAACCGTACGGTCAGCAGCTTCTTCATCCATCGGACCAGCGACAAATTTGGAAGTCTTGTCGGACTGCATCTGCTTGATGTACCAGCCTTCGGACTTCGGCAACACGTCTTCGGTCACCTTGGCGCTAAGCCTAGGCTTCTTAGCTAGAGCGATCAACGCGTTCTTGTAGATCTTCATCAGCGAGGCAACGCCGTCGCCGTGAACCAGAGCTGGCTTCGGAGACGTGTAGCGGCCCTTACCGAATGATCCGCCTGTGCGACCGCCGCTAACCGTGTTAACGAACCTGATTTGGCCCATCGCGGTGATATGTGCGGCAAAGCCCGAACCTGTGAACTCAAGCGAGCCATTGGCTTCTTGCTTCGACGTGCCGGTATACTTGACGCTAGCAGTAACGGCCTTAAACTCAGGCGTTTGCTTGACCATCTTGATTGCTTCTTTACAGTCAGCGTTCGAGATGCCCGACTTTTCAAGCCAGAGCTTGGTGTCGCCCAGAATACGCTTGTTCTCAGCATCGTAGCTGAGCTCTGTATATTCGAGCAGGAGATGCTTAAGCGTATCAAACATATTACTGGACCAGACCTGCAATTGCGGAGCCGACGATTGCGGGGATCAGAATGTGACGAGCATGGTCGAAGCGAACGGTCAGGTTGATATTAACCTTCTCGCCGGTCGAGTAGTCGAGGTCCGTCCAATCCACAGCTTGAATCGAGCAACCTTCATACTTCCAAGACTCAACCACAGTTTCGTTACCATCGAGCATGTCGAGGATCATACCGAACTTGTAGCCGGACGCGGTAGCTTCGGTGTTCAGCCATGGGCCGGTTGCACCGATCAAGCGCTGTTGACGCTCAAGCTGCGTATCAATTGCGTTCGACGCCTTGTTGGTCACGTCGTCTTCGACCGTCATCTGGCACGGTTCGAATGTGTGCTTACCGAGCACGTATGCGCGGGAGTTATAGCGGTCGAGTTGAATTTCTTCATACGACAGACTAGGACGTGTAAACGTGACGACTTGCATCGACAGGTCATTAGGGACGCCCGTGCTCGCACCGAGGTTACCACCCAGGCCGACGAACAGCACGCGCCAACGGTTCTTGTGCTTGGGGTGCAGCAGACCATTACCAACGCCTGCAATACCTACTTGTGAAAGGGATGCCATGAAGACTCCAATGGGAAAATTACCAACTATTTATCGATGGTTGCATCAATGTATGATACAATGCACGGTATGCACCCAGTAACTAAGGCTTTCGTTGAATGGCTGCCTGGTCTTGCCAAGTTACCTGGCAAGAATGCTTACTTCTACGCGAGACGTGGGGTTAAGCTTTACTGTCGCCTAGGTGTTCATCGATGCGGAATTCATGGTGTCATTGACACGTTGGATCTCGCTAATCTTGACATGGGTGATCTCTGCGGTCAAGGAATCTTGACCGAGATTCTCGACATCATCGAAAAGAGACCGCGATCGACGGTTGAAGCAATCTACGTAGAGAGCATCTTTAATGATCAGCTACATGAGCATCTGATCAGCAAACGCGGGTATATTTCGTTGAAGTCCGAGTTCTCGTATGATCAGAACGTCTACAAGCTTATTGCCTAGGCGGCTGAGCGTGACATTCAGGATCGGTCTCAGCGTTATAGTGCGTCGGTAGCTCGCACTCGGATTCCATTCCTGGTTGAGCAGGTTCGATATCTTCGATGTAGTCAGGTTCAAGCGGGCTACCGACGCCGACACCCACTTGAAAGTTAGTGTAGACGTTATGGAACGGTTGCAGCTCGCCGTCTTCACCGTACTCGTCGATCGTGCATGAATCCATCTGAGCGATGTTCGTGTTGATCTGCTTAATCAGCTCGTGACGGACTTCCATCGGAGGCGATAGCCAGGTCTCAAAGGTGAACGGAAATGTCCAGACGTTGATCGCTCGTTCTGTACCAACAGGATAGTTAAGCTCGCTTGTTGGTCCGCTTTCGAGGGTTACCGTCGTAATCTTTGCCCAGTCGAACGCAGCATCATTAAACTGAACCTGCACGCTGTAGTCGAACAGAATTAGAATCTGCTCGATGATCTGAAATGCTTGGTCTGTATTTGACGCATAGATCGACAACTCGAAGCTCAAGTTGAACGGAATCGGCATGACACGCTTGATTACCTTCACGTCATTAGGAAAGACGCCACCCTGTGGCAAGTACGTCCGGCGATCCGCAGTACCAATACCCTTCTGACGCTCTGGCGCTAAGTTGATCGCCGTCATGAAGCATGACATCATCGGCAGCGTGTGCAGGTTTGTTTGCGTGTTGTTGCCAGTCAAAGCCCCCACGACACGTTCGGTTGGACCGTAGCGAATCGGCACAGGAACGTCCTGCGCTACGCCGCAACCGTCGAGTCCGGTGCGCACTGTCATGCCCGTGAAGATGTTAGCAAAAACGACAGCAGCTTTCTTCAGCTGCTCGTTGTAGTAATATGACCGAATCATTAGCCAAGCTCCTTCTGTAGCGCAGAGATGAAGAGCTTAACCGCTTTTCTCCACTTTGTGGTGTCAGACTTTTTAAGAGATTGAAAGAACTCAGAGTAGCCTTTCATCTTATCAATATCGATGTGCGCTGGTGTTGGCAGGTTGAGCTCATCATGAACTTGCCTCCAAGTTTTAGCACCGACTACCAGCTCAGCGTAAGGCTTCCAAGGCGTCGACTCCATCTTCCACTTACGACGGATGCTCTGCATCAACACCTTGAAGTTCTTAACCTCTGACTTGATCCAAGGGTCAAACTCGATCTGTGATCCATAGTAAGCGGATCGTGCATCATCGGGATCTAAACCAGGCTTACCCTTCGACGAAGCGATCTGCTTGCTATCCGCACCACCGAACACCTTATATTGCATGTAATGTGTCATTTCATGCTCAAGCGTCCCTTCGAGCTGCTCGATGCGGTCGGTTAGCTGATCAAGCAACCGTTTCATGATCGCAGCAGCCTTCTTATCATCCTCATCGAACGCCTCTTGCGCGTGGTCGAGATAGTCCTCCCATGAGAATGTCTTGACCCGTTGCATATTCAACTCGATCGCGTTCGTGTACACGCCATACTGACCCAAGCGACCTTTTAGCTGTCCTTCGGGCTTGAACGACATGATCAGCTTTAGCGGACGCTTAGAATCAACGCCCCACTCGTAGCTCAAGTTGAGCTTCGTCTTCTCGAGCGCGCTCTTATACTTAGGATCAAGATCGTCCTCATCAAACTCGCCCACCGTTCGCTTGACGACGGCTTGTGAGAGCTTGAATGACTTTGGCTTAACGCCAGGAAACTTTGACTCGAAGTGCTTATCAAACTGCTGCAGGGCAAAGTTAAGCGCAGCCGATGTTACGTCATCGCTTTTGATCTGAGCCTGTCCTACCTCTCCCAGGCGTGACCGCAGGTATGACGCCACGATCGTGTGGTACTCCTGCTTTAGCTTGCTCAGCAATTTAGACGGCAGCTTGATCATAGCTTCCGTGATTATATGCTGAATCAGCAGGTCTGCGACCTTCATACTATCGAGTCAGGGTTAAGTTTATTCGGCGAGTTGATCGCACGAACAACGGACTGCTTGTGGGACTCATAGGTCATGCGGGTGTTCATCTCGACCACGCGCCACTTACCATTGTTCATTCTTAGCAGACGGTCGGGCGGACGGACGGCTGACGGAATGTTGGTATACGTCTGACGATGATAATGACCGTTTGCGATCGTGTTGAGCGGAGGCATATCATCACCGCTTGTAAACATCTCGCCGTTCGGTGGCATTGCGTCCTCTGAGTAGAGGTCGCGTCCGTCATACTTACCCTTCGCCTTGATTAGCGGCTTGCCTGACTGAATGTTGGCAGGATCGGATCCGGTCTGTGGCACTTTATCCTCCATCACCTGCGCGATATGCTCGGACATCTTATGCGCCGCATTGTTCTGAAGCACCGTGCTTAAGAAGTCATCATCCGATGCAGTTTGATTGACGATACCAGGCGTGCCCAAGAGGTCACGATGCTCGACGGAAGGCATGATCGGTTGACCATAGAACTTGAACATCTGGGGCTTCCAGTTGTAAGCATAGCCTTCGGTCGCCCACGCGGTGTCGGTCACCTCGAGCCACTTACGAACAGGGCGGAGGAAGGCGTCATATTGAGTCTCACCAGGAAGCTCGAGCACGTCGCCGACAATGATCGGGCGTCCTAGCGTGTTGATCATCACCGCATAGCTGCAGGTAAAGATGTAGGTCTGAGGTAGCGAGATGCCGAACTTTGCCAATTCGGTTTGAACGTCGAGCAAGTCATACTGACACTTGATCATCACCGACGTACGGCTGTATGCACGATCACGGTTCTCTTGCAAGAACCAGTCTTGGATGTTATCAAGCGAGAGAGTCGATGCTTCGAGCAGCTGCATCTCGATGACTTCCCAATAGTCACCGGTCGTACCCGAAAATAACAGAGGAACAAGACGCCAGCAATTGAACGCAGCATGAGATCGAACGCCAACGGTTACCAGCTGATCGCTATCAGGTAAGTTGACAACATCAATCCGCTTCCACGTGACGCCGTCATCAGAGACTTCGACGCGTGCCTGACGGACACGATTAGCGGCGTTTGCACCCTGCTTGATCTTGATGCTTGAAACTTGCTTACGAATCGGTGCCGCAGGATAGTAACGGTCACGTCCACCTTGAACGATCTGATCCCACGCCTTCTTAACACCGAAGCAATATCCCAAGTATGCAGGCACAGCAGTGACATCCGAACCTGTCTGGAAGGAGCGCCATGCCGCCGTGTTAACGTTGAACGCATCGAGCGCGTTGTAACCCCCAGGGGTACCTGAAGAGACCGGGTAACCGAATCCGCCCGTCAGGTCGACGGTCGATCCTTGGTTATGAACGCCTAGCATCGGGAAGACGTTGACAGGTCCTGCGGCGATGTTCAACGCCTCGGCCTGCACGCTCGCGATGTAGTCTGCCTCGATGTCGGCGCACTCTGAGGTTGATAGGTCGAACGTACCGACACAGATAGGTGGCGGAACATAAACTTCGCCTGGGCCTGTAGGTCCGAACGCAAAGTCAGGTGTAGGCGTGAGCGAGCAGTCCGCTTCTACAGGAGGGAAATTGGGCGGCGTAGTGGCCATTACTTAATGCCTAGCTTGAGATCGCTTCCGTGGCGAGTGACCATCTTACCAGTCTTTAGCTTGACCTGGTACTCGCCCTTCTCATCGGGCTCAGACATCACTTGTCCTGGGTTACCTTCAGCATCTACGACGAGATCGCCTTGATCAAACTTAACTCCCTGCTGATTGACACCGGTGCGGGGATGTGCTATAGGCTTGTGGAAAAATTCAATGAGCTTCATGGTGTAATTCCTGGGAGCATTAGATCGAGAAACGCGGGCCAGTTCAAAATCTCAAGCCTGACGATACCGATCACGTGATAGACGATGATATAAGCTGATGCGGTGATCAGAGTTAGGATGAAAAGCCACGCCCAGCGCTCGAGCCAGTCGAGCGCATATGATAGGTATAGCTTCAATCCGAGCATTATTTAGCCGATCACAAACGGTGCGAAGAAGTTATCGGGACCGTTCTGACCCACCTCCATATCGCGGATTTGACGGAGGCAATCCTCTTGCAAACGTTGACCTTCAGTCATCAACATATCAGCGTTCAACGTCAAACCGCCGCCTGGTCCAGGCAACGTTGCAAACTTACCACGGATATGCGCAAGCATGATCATGAGCTCTGACTCAGCCCATTGTTGAATCCACTGCTGGGTCCAACGATCGACAAGCAAGTCTTGCTCGAGACGTTCGCATGAAGCTTCAACAAGAACCTTCTCGTTATGCATGAAGCTACGATAGATCTTCAGCTCACGGATCGACTCGCGCCAGTTGTAAGCGATGTCGCCTGCAAACAGCTGCGTGTAGGTCTCTGACAACGCATGGACCAAGTGAATCGAGACGAGGTCATATCCAACGCCTGGCGCATAGAACTGATTCAAGAACTGCTGAGCGTAGATGTTGTCAGGTCCGAAGTTCTGCAAGCCTAACATGTTCAGACGGTGAATCTTCAGCACGTCGACCACCGTGTTGACGCCCGTTGTCGGGTCGTTCAGGTAGTAAGTTTGCTGACCAGGGATCAGCTGCATGAAGAAGTATGAACGATAGTAAGCAGAATCGGCGCGGCGGCGCAGCTCTTGCAGCGCGTTATTGATCGCGATGTCGAAGTGTGCTTCGGTCAGCTCAACGCAGACCTGCGGGTAACCAAGCTGATACCGTAGGATCATCTTGATGTTGTTACGAGGCGCTGGTTCCCCAGTCGTACCTACCGCAAGCTTACCATAGATCGGCTCGCCTTTCTCGGTCTCAACTTCGAGCCAGCTAACGCCGGTCCATGATTTGAGTGAGCGAGTACGTGTATTGTAGAAGAAGTTGCCGATGGCTGGATAGCCAACAGGTAGACCAGCAAACGGATATACAGGATCGACCTCACCGGTGATCGTAGTATGCGACCTCGAGTTAAGCCAGGTCGTACCATCCCATACGTACATCATCCGCTGCTCTGGATCATAGTACGGCATGCCAACTGTCGGGTTGGTCGGCGGACCATAGCTATCAGGTACCGAACCGGCAAAGGCGAGAGAATGCGTGTCGTCTTCAGGATACGCACGGCAACCTGCGGCGAAGTACGTATAGACGTTGGAGGCTAGATGGACAGCGATGAAATATGGATCATTCGCTTGAAGACCTGTGATCGTCAACGTGTTGGTAGTCAGATCATCATAGAACGCGCCAACGATCTGTGCTTGACCGATCATATCCGCTGGAGCTGATAAGTTAGCCGAAGCGGTATAACGAACGCCGTTTGTTGGCGCGTTAGATGGGTTTAGCTCAACCGGGCTCGCAACAACGATCACTCCATTGTATGCTTTTGGATCAAGTGGTACGTTCCACGTAATCTTAATTGAAGTCGAGCTGATGCGAGTCGTGCGCGAACCTAGCTCGCGGCCTTCATAGTCGACAAAGTTTGTGAGATCGTTGACAGCGGTCATGTATATTCCTCTAGGGCTATTTACTTCCTACTAAGCCGAGGTATATAATTCACTATGAAGCTACACATCGAGATCCGCCCAGGCGAAGGCGGTCAGGACGCACAGCTCCTGACAACTCGTCAAGCCCAGCTCTACATTGAGCACGCAAAGCGCAGCGGTATTCGCGCTAAGTTGACCACCTCGGTCGGCTGACTTCTCGTCGAGCTCGAGGGTTCTCCCGAGCTTCTTCTCCCTCTTAAATCAGAATTCGGCGGTCACCGCTGGCAAAGAATTCCGCCTACGGAACGGCAGGGTCGTGTTCACACGTCTACGGTAACCGTTGCTGTGCTAGAACCAAGCGCATCTACGGCGGTTGTCTTCAAGGACAGCGATTTTAAGATCGAGTGGTATTCAGGGACCGGCTGCGGAGGACAAAATCGGAACAAGGTCAAGTCATCGTGCCGTTTGACACACTTACCGACAGGAATTGTTCAGACCGCTCAAACTCGTAGTCGTGAGAACAGCTATAAGCTAGCGAGAGATGCGATCGAGAAGGAGGTTTTGAACCGAACGAGAGGTGACACCAAAGCGGCTCTGGATTCGATCAGGTCGGTCCAGGTCGGTTCGGGTATGAGAGGTGACAAGGTCCGTACTTATCGAGAACAAGACGGCGTGGTAACCGACCATAGGACCGATAAGAAGGCTCCTCTAAAGCTGATCGAAGCAGGACGCCTCGAGCTTTTACGAGCGTAATGCAACCAGCAAGAGAGCCTGCTGTTGTTCGCTAAGCACCGGTACCGGTTCCATCGTAGGTGGAGGCGGTACCTGATGACCTAGCTGAGTTGCAAGTGAGGCCAATGAAAATGTGATCATCGACTATTTAGCACGAATCATTGGCGCTTTCCGCTTGATGATCTCAGGCGTAAGCCTGACGACTTGATAGTGCATCGCGGTATCTTGCTCTTTTTGATCCTTCGATGATACACGTACGCGATCCTTGATATGCTCAAGCATCTCGAACGCGTCAGCCTTTGTACCTGAGTGAATCTGGTCAAAATACGTGTAGATACACATATTCTCTCGAGATGGGAACGGCTTGAGGAGATCCCAAGGTCGAGCGATCACATACATGAAGGGTTCATCGGTCATGACATTCCCGTCCAGCCGATGATGGCGAAGACACAGCAAAGAAGGATGACAGCCTCAATCATAGTCTTTTACATTTAACTTTTTACATTTAACTTCATAACGATCATCCTGTAATGCTCGCCAGTAAGCATCATAAAGACATCTAATCCAACTGCTCGAACCTTTGACTCGACAGTAATATTCCATGATTGGTGGAATATTGCCCCATTCGTCGCGCATCATAAGCGGTTAATCATCATCGCCTGCAAAGGCTGCGAGCAGCTGCAGTAAGTTAACGAAGATATTGAGCAGGTCGAGGTAGATCGCTAATGTCGCAGTCACATAGCTTGTCTCGCCTCCGTTTACCACCTGCTGCACGTCATAGACGAGCCAGATCGAGAAGAGGGCGACCGCAACTGCGCTTAGCATGATCATCATTTGCGGAAGGTGAAAGATCATACCGATAATCTGAAATGCAATCAACGCGAAGCAAGCTCCAACGAGATAACCGCCGATGCCAGAAAAGTCTCGCTTAGTAGTCATCGCATAGATCGAACATCCAGCCAGAATCGCCCCTGTCCCTAGGGCGGCGAGGACAATTAGCTGTCCGCCGTTCTTTAGATGAAGCACCGCTTCGAGCGATGTCGATAGGGTTACGCCACCCCAGCTTGCAAAGACCAACATGAGCACAACGCCAAAGCTGTTGTCTTTATTGTAGTAGATGCCTAGCATGAGGCCTAGTGCGACGGCGAGAAGTCCGATGAATGTCATTATCGGATGAGCGTTCATGACGCCTACCAGGCCGCTTCCAATCGAAAACCATGCCGCTAGGGCGGTGGGGATCATTGATAGGGCCAATAGGCCAAACGTATTTCGTAAGACCGAGTTGGTCTCGAAGGTTGATCTTAATGGTGCAAATCCAGCTCTCATAATGTTCTTTCTTAGTTGCTGATCGTTGTAACTGTGGTCGACGAGCGACCTACCTCTTGACCTACATTTGTGGTTGAGTTAGGGCAGCGCACTACGGTCAACC
>JAOYMO020056875.1:0-41004 GCA_025802455.2 Iodosphaeria phyllophila
GCACCAGCCCCGGGTTCTTCACGGCCGCCCGCTCGACCACCGTCTGCCCGACCCGCACCGAGAACGTCGCCCCGTCGCCCTTGTGCTCGGGCTCGAAGTACCCGTGGGCGTCGATCACGTCGCCGGGCGTGTACGTCCACCGCTCGACGGCCCCGAGCAGCATCGGGTCGGCCGTCGTCCAGTTGCCGGCCGACACGAGGCCGCCGACCCTGAGGTCGTCCTTCAAGTACCGCACGGCCCCGTCGTAGAACCCGCGCTGGACCTCGGCCAGGAACTGCACCTGGTCGCCGACGCGAGCCGCGACGGGGCTGCCGTACACGACCTGGGTCTCTTTGCCGTTGAGCGCGACGAGCACGGTGACTTCGGTGTCCCAGCTGCCGTCGGTGCTGATGCGCTTGTCGTTCTGGCCGTTGTAGGGGCCACCCGTGTAGAAGACGACGTACTCGTCGCCGCGGGAAATGGTCACATCGGTGTCAGTCATGACAGGAATTCTACGAGACTCCGCCGACGAGGATGCCCACCCCCGCGATCACCGAGGCGAGCGCGATCGACAGCCCGACGATCAGCAGCACGAGGTGCACCGTGAAGAACGGGGTCGGGCGACCCTCCGCAGTTCGCGCTCGGGGGTCGCGCGCCACGCGGCGGAAGAACGTCGGCCAGGCGAACAGGTTGAAGGCGGCTCCGATGAACAGCACGACGGCGGCGAAGATGATCACTCGTCGAGCCTAGATCGGGACGAAGACCCATTTTGAATAACCAAGTTATATAACTTGGTTATATACTGAATCGGTGACTACAGACAGAACAGACATCATCGAGTCGCTGATCACGTCGAATCAGCGCATCATCCGCGCCGCCGCGCAGTCGACCGGCAGCACCATCCTCTCGGCCGTGTGGTCGACGCTGGGAGTGCTCAACAGCGAAGGACCGCGCCGCAACGGCGACCTGGCCCGCGCCGCCCGCATCAGCCAGCCCGGCATGAGCAAGGTGTCGCCAATCTCATCGCCGACGAGTGGGTCTACCGCATCGCCGATGTCGACGACTCCCGCGCCTGGCTCATCGCCATCACCGACAAGGGTCGTGACGCCCTCGCGCAGTGGCGTCACGAGCTCGCATCCGCGACAGAGCGCATGTTCGCCGACCTGAGCGACGCCGACCTGAGCGTTGTTCGCGCCGATTACTTCGACGTGCTGCTGCGTGCTCCGCGCGAAATTGGCGGGCTGCGCGCCGCCTTGGTCGCGGGTCGTGTTGACGGATCAACCTACGAAGGCGAGTGCGCCTGCCTCGTTGGGACCATCGCACACGTTCGCGGCGCGAACTACAGCGCGCTTGGGAACGGCATCAAGCCCGACAGCGGCAGGCCAATAGAGCGGTTCTTCATGGCAATCCGAAGAGGTCATACGCCAGAAAATAACCAGCCGAGTGCATTGGCCGTTCAATGGCTTGATGAATTTTCCGAACTGTTGAAAAACGCGACGGCGCCGACCGCCTGACGCAAGCCCATAGCCCCGCGTGCGGGGTCTTGGATTTGAGTTAGCAACGCCCAGACGGGCATGGAGAGCAAGATGGCAAAGATCAATGCGTATCTGACCAAATACGGCAGCCTGTGCGCGTCAGACCTTGCGATAGCCACCGAGGACGAGTTGGCGCGCGGTCTGTGGTTAACTCACGTTGACTTCAGCAGCAATCCAGACTACGTGTTGGCTGGCAACGCAGAGGTGGTCGTGACGCTGCTGCCACGGGATGAGATTGTCGCCAAGCGCGTTGAAGCACTCCGCAATCGCAAGCAGGCTGTTCAAGCCGATGCTCAGATGGAAGTCAACAGCATCGACGGCGAAATCCAGAAGCTGCTGGCGATCACGAACGAGGTGCGGGCGTGAACCCCGCCTCCAGCGCTGAAGAAAAGCGCGACCTACTTGCGCCGTCCGACTTCCTTTCCGCACGCTGCCGCCAGGAAACGGCCGAGGAACACCGGCCAGCCCTCATCGCGGCGCGCGCGCTTGAGATTGCGCTGCAGACCCCGGCGCTGGTCGTGGAGTTTCTGGGCAAGTTGGTTCTGGACGACAAGCCTGTTTCCGACAAGGCAATCAGCAAAGCGCTCTATTTGCGTCGCACTGACATGCCCGTAAATCCACACTACTTGATCGCGCTGTGGTCTACCGCCAGCGGCGTGCAACAAGCAGCACCACTGCGAACCGAGATTTTCGCATCGTTCGAGCAGATCATGGCCGTGGATATTGCAAGGCTCGAACCGCTGGCCGAACAGCAGCTTGACGAAGAGGCGGCCGAGGCCAGGGAGTCTGCGGCCATTGATGCGCACATTCGCGCGACGGAGGATTGATGAACAAACTTCCAGCAGACCGCAGAATCCTCAACGCACGCACGCACAGCCAGTCGTGGTCGGCCAGCCACTATGCGCCGATCCGCGGCCCGTACAAGGCGCACGGCATCACCATCCGGGGCGCACTGCTGGTGCTTTGCATCGGCGTGTCGCTCGCTTTCATTCTCGCAATCTGGGCATCGCAATGAGCAAGAAATGGCACAAGGGTCCGCCACCTTCTTTGGGTTGGTGGCCGGCAAGCGTTTTCAAAGACAAGAACGCGATTCGCTGGTGGGGTGGTCAACTTTGGAGTCTTGACGCCGAGCCGTCATTCACCAAATTGCAAGCTGCAAAAATTGCGAATAAGCCACTGCAAGGCGGCTGGCAAGCAGATGTCGAATGGCAGCACCGCCCAAAATCCTGGCCCGCAAGGAGCTTCACATGAACCCCATGCACGACACCACCCGCGCATCCTGGCCGAACCGCAATCCTTCCGGCCTGAACCCGGCCGGCTGCGGCAACCAGGGCCGCGATGCCACCCGCGATGAGCTGGACGACACTCTGCAGCGAAGCTACCAGCGCGACTACCAGGAAGCCCGCGGCGTGCACGAAAGCGACTACGCGGCCCTTGACCACACGGCAGAGCATCCGCCGAAGCCTGTGCCCTGGTGGCTGGGGCCTGTGGTGGTGGGGTGCTGCCTGCTTGTGGCGGGACTGGGCTGCTGGGCGCTGTATGCGTTGGCGCACTGAGCGCTTGCAATCATCTGGCGGCTGACGTTATGATGCACTCATCCACTGCTTGCAGGCGTGTGATGAAGCATGAGGCCCCTGCCACATGCGTTTCGTGGGGATTCTTCCCCAGCCCTGTGAAGGGACGCCTGCAAGCACGAAACGCAGTTGACAGGGGCTTCTGCTTTTCTAGGTCTGCACGGGACGACTGTGTGCAGACGACAAGCGCGGCAACAGGCACATGCCGCTGGACGGGTTTTGGCGAAAGCGAATCGCCCGTGGGTGTCAGTCGAAGGCTGGCAGAAGGATTCGCAGCGGAGAGCCTTTCGATCTACTCCGCCGATGCTCCGATGCCGTGGCTCCGGGAAGCAAAGACGCTGGCTAACTCGAAGAGGGTTGGCTTTGCTTCGCCCTCAACCGTTCACCAAGAAGCATAGATGCAAACATACATCTTTCACAGAGTTATTAACCAAAAGCCGATGTTCTATGAACTAGAACTGGCAGACGACGAAGACGCCGTTGCGAATGCGAACTGCAACCCCGGAACGGACCGCGTGACTCGCCCGGATGGCGAAGTCGTTTGGCCGCTGCCGATTCATCAGCAATAGGAGGCGCAAGAATGAACCACGACACACCACACCCAAAGGCGCAAGAGCCGGCGAAGACTTTCAAGCTCACTAGCTCGTGCCCAATGTGCGGGACTCGTTCAACTATTCGATACAGCGGCGGAGTGGAGGCGCACAAATGCAAGCGTTGCGGTACTGCGTGGACAAAAAGCAGACAATCTACCGCTGGAGCATTAGTTGGCGCAAAAATCCGCGCTGGTGTATTTGATCGCGCGCCCACCGCGCAGCAGAAGGAGAATCCCCATGACCCCTGAAACACCTTCCCCCGCTATGGATGCGTTTGTGCGAGAAGGAATGCAACTGGGGAACCTGATTGCAGAGACCTTTATCGACGCCGTAGAAAATGGAGAGGCTTCGGCCCGCTCTCTGTTTGATGCCCGCGCAGCCATGGAGGCGCACCTTCGGACTGCATGCTTGGCTCCCGACACGGTAACGCTTGGCGTTATTGCTGCGGCGCTCGCCGAAATTGCGCCTGAATATTTTCCCGACGATTTAAAGCACTGGATGGTTTCTACGTTTGAGAAAATGGAAGATCAAAGCGCTGCCGAGGAAGAACAAGCAAGTGAAGAAGTCTACGCTTGGCTTCGATCTGCTGCTGGCCTCCCCACCCCGCAGGAGTAACCCATGACCACACCAGACATTGAACTGCCGCCGCCAGATGCGTGGGCGCATGACACGATTGATTCATTCGTGACCGCTGAGCGATACGCCAAAAAGCGCGATGAATTCTCTTTCTTTAACCGGGAGTTTTGGGGCCGCGAGAAGGTCTTGCAGGCCATCATGGATGACCGGGCTGCGCAGGCGAATATTCAAGGAGCGACGGAATGAGCGCCGACAAGACCCACTATCGCAAGGCCTTCGATTCGCCATACCTGAGCAGCGCCGACATTGTGGAGCCTACGATTCTGACGGTGCGCCGCGTTGCTTTGGAGGCCGACCGCACGAAGAAGACGAAGGACCAATTCAACACGGCGCACTTTGTTGAGCAGGAGCTGCGCCAGGGCGAGAAGCTGAAGCCCATGATCCTGAATGCCACGAACAGCAAGACAATGCGCGGACTGACGGGCAGTCCGTTTATCGACGACTGGACGAATGTGCGAATCACAGTCTACGTCGAAACCGGCGTGAAGTTCGGCCGCGACACCGTGGACGGCTTGCGCATCAGCCCGCACGCACCAGAACGCCGCGTCCTGACGCCTGACAGCAAGAAGGCTTGGGCCGCTGCCGTGGCCGCCTTCAAGCGCGACGGCAACCTGAACGAAGTCCTGGCCCGCGTCGATATGTCGCCCGAGCATCAAGAGCAGGTTTCCGTAGAGGCGGCCTTTCAAGGCGAGCCGTCGTGATCTTCCATGACGTTCCGCAGAACACCGATGCGTGGCAGGCCCTGCGGCTGGGCAAGGCCACCGCATCGCAGTTCGCGTGCTTCATGGCGAACGATGGAAAGGCATTCGGCGAGCCGGCAAAACGGTATGCGCTCCAGCTGGCACTTGAACTGTTGACTGGCAAGAAAGCAGAACACGGATTCAGCAACGAACACACCGAACGCGGCCACGAGCAAGAGCCTGTTGCGCGCATGCTCTACGAGGAAGAAAATTTTGTCAGCGTGACGAACGGCGGCTTCTTTGACTGCGGCGACTACGGCGACTCACCTGACGGCCTGGTGGGCGTGCGCGGCGTGCTGGAGCTTAAGTCTGTCATTGCGTCAACGCACTACGCCACGTTGCAGCGCGGCAGCTTTGATCCGGCCTACCGCTGGCAGCTTGTTGGTCATCTGGACTGCACTGGGCGCGATTGGGTGGACTTCGGCAGCTACTGCTCAGACTTCCCGGACGATAAACAGCTGCTGGTTTATCGACTCAGCCGCGAAGAGTGTGCCGATGAACTGCGCCGGCTGCATGAGCGGCGGGCGATGTTCCTTGCTCTTGTCAGCAGCACGCTTGAGGCCATCAAGTGAGCGAGCTAGTCATCACCAAGGACGAAAACGGCAAGCTAACCGGCTTCGGTGAGAAGGGTGCGCGAGCCTGGACCAAGTGGCGCAAGGCAGTGGAGCAGATGCTGCCCGGCGACACGCTGCGCTTCCAGTGGTGGCTGCCTCGCTCACCGAAGCATCACCGACTGTTCTTTGCAAAGCTCGGCCGGCTGATGGACATACAAGAGCTGTTCGAGGATTCCGATGCGCTGCGAAACTGGCTGACAGTAGGTGCCGGGTACGCGCAGTTTGTGCCAGGGCCAACAGGCCGAATGGTCGCGCTGCCGCAGTCGATTGCATGGCACAAACTGGACGAGGCCGACTTCTCGGACCTGCATGCCAAGGTGGATGCATTCTTGTGGTCGGAGCATGCGCGACGGTTCCTGTGGGGCCACATGGACGACACGCGGAGCTACGGCATGGTTGAAACGCTGATGATGGAGTTTGAACGATGAAGCATGTAGTGGAAGCGCTGCTCATCGCATTAGGCGGCATTGGCTGGCTCGCTGGCATTGTTCTGGCAAGCGGCGCCTGGTTCACCGCAATGGCCGTTTGCATTCCGTTCTACGCTTGGTATTTGGTCGTTGAAATGGCAATGCGCAAAGCCGGTCTGCTGTGATCCGCACCTCCCTCAAGCCCCGCAAGTGCCCCGTCAAGAAAGGCGGCTGCGGGGTTGTGTTCACGCCTTCGCGGCCAAGGCAGAAGGTCTGCGGGGAAGTGGATTGCGCCATTGCATACGGGGCTTGGGAGAAGGCCAGCAAGGCGGGGAAGGTTGCGAAGGATGACAGGCGGCAGACGCGGTCGGCGCTGGAGGCCATCAAGACCGTGCCGAAGCTGAAGAAGGAGGCGCAGGTTGCCTTTAACGCATGGGTTCGTTGGCGGGACCGTGAGAAGCCGTGCATATCCTGCGGTGCGCCTCCGCCCGACCTGTCTACGCTGCATGCTGGCCGGGACTGTGGACATTTTCGTTCTACCGGCAGCGCTGACCATCTGCGCTACACCGAAGACAACGCCCACGCGCAGTGCGTCCGCGATAACCAGTGGGGCGCCGGCATGGCCGTGGAGTACCGCATCGGACTCATTGCCCGCATCGGCTTAGCTCGCGTGGAAGCGCTGGAGCAGAACAACACGCCGCAGAAGTGGACCCGCGACGGGTTGCGGGCGATTCGGGATGGGTACAGGGCGAAGCTGAAGGCGATGAAATCCGCTTGACTAGGCCCAGCGCTGGGCCTACGATGGTGTATCAAACACAGCAAGGAGCCGCCATGTTGAATCTGAAAGAGCTTTTCGATAAGCACAACGACGAGTTTCTGAAATACGGAAACATAGCGTCTCCTGAGCACGAACGCGCAGATGTCTGCGCTTTTATCATGCTGGATCGGCTGTCTCCTGCAAAGACAATTGGCCAAGACATGGTTACCCATGCAACACACGATGAAATCGGGCTTGGCGCCGACATGGACGAGGTTGCACGGAACGCCACGGAAGCTCAGATCATCGACCTGATCCGCTGCGGCGTCCGGCTTGATGACACTGACGACGGTTTTGCAATGTTCGTCTGATGGCGGCTGTCATGAAGAAGGAATCAACCATCCGCTACGACAAGATGAAAGCCGGCCGCGAAGCTCAAGGCTTCACGCTGATCCGCGGTCTTTGGGCTTACGTCGAGGACGTGGAAGCCATCAAGGCGCACGTTGCAAAGCTGACCAATAAGTCGGCAAAGATTCGGGGAGTGAAGGCATGAATTTTGAACCGGGCCAGCAGGTCTATGACATTCACGGCAGGGCTGCCGGCTACATCGCGCGCGCCGCTGGCGGCCATGTGGTCGAGCCACTGTATGACGTGGGCGAAGAATCCGAACCTCGCTACAGCAGTGCGGAAACATGGCGCGAGGTATTCGCGACACCGCCGGTGGCCCGCTTGCACTCCGAGATCGCAGAACTGGAGGCCAGGGCGCAAACGGCCCGTCGGGATTTGGGCGCCCTCAGGGCCGAACGCCGCGCGTTTGACGCCGATGACCGAGCCATAAAGGAGCGAATGAGAGTGCATGCGGCGCTGCGCAATGTGGAAGACTATCTCGCAGGCAAATTCACGTTGTTCGTGCGGTTTCATTCGTACAACGCCCCAGCCATTGAAGACGCGGCCAAGGCACTGGAATACCGCGAGGAATCTGGCTGGCGCGAGCGCGCCGCCGGGCAGAAGCTGTTGGTCCTGCTGGGGGACTCCAGTGGCAATCTTTCGTGGCGCATGAATCAGTATCGCGACGGCAGTGGCAGTTCCTGGGAAGAAGTGATTCCAGTGGATTCGGAGGCCGAAGGCATCGAAGAAATCCGCAAGCGCTACTTGGTCGAAGTCCAAGAATGGCGCGCGCGTCCCGATGACCGCAAGCATTACGGTGCCGCCATCTCTTGGCTGAAGCTGCCGCACGATTGGATTAACCCGCCGCAGGACGTGCTGGACTACGTGAAGGCACGCCAACGCTTCGCCGCTGCGGCAGCGCTTGCCAAGGCTCGAGCCGAACTGGCAGCGGCCGAACAGAACGTGGCCGGCCTCGCCGAAGGTGCAGCATGACAACAGACTACGTGCGCGAGGGGTTCGAGGCTTGGTGCCGCAGCGAAGGCTTTGACCATGGCTTGTGGATGCCGCACACACCCGAGGCAGGCTACGCCAACGCCCGCGTCATGGACTATTGGACTGGCTGGAAGGCCGCCATGGAGCGCCATCTGTCTGCAGGCTCTGCGGCAGCCGCGGGCATGCCGTCCAATGAATACGCCGAGAAAGAAGGGCTGGCCGTCACTAGCGAATGGGCGCGCGGGTGGGACGCTCACAGGATGGTGTGCGAAGTGGCGGCAGCCCCATCAGCACCAGTGGGCGCGGCACCGGATATCGATGCGATGCAACGCGGATGGACGGGCACTTGAGCACTCAGCTATCACCGCGCGACGCACTTATCCACTGGTCGGAGGGAAAGTGCCGCAAGGCAATGTGGTCCGGCTTCGGCAGCCCGGCTGGCTTGTGCGAGGAGCCAGCCTTTGGCACTCAACTTCCAGACGCGCTGCTGTACGAATGGCGCTGCATTCGCCGCGAAGATGTGCGGTCTGTGTACGGCCACTGCTGCCCAATGCACGGGGGTCCGAAGGCGGATGAACCGCGTGTGTTCCGCGATGGTTATGACGGTGAAGGGCGCCCGATGTGGTGCGCGGTCCTTCCTGACTTCATCAACCTGCAAGAGAGCCCCGCGGGATTCTCAGCCAACGCACTCACGGCTGTGGCCGAACTTCGGAAAGCCTCAGCATGAAAGAACTCGCCGAAGCCGCTGCCGCCGTCATCAAGCGTTGGGACAGCCCAATGTGGAAAGACGCGCCCACCGCCGACTACATCCACCGCTTGCGCGCCGCCCTGGAAGCGCACCTTGCCGCCCCGCAGGAGTCGGCCCACGTCGCGTCCATCATGGCGACAGCGACTCACTGGGCTCACATGGCGGAGATCGACAACGGCGATGCCGCCATCGTGGCAAAGCGCGACCTGCAAGAAAGGGTAGAGCGACTTGTCATTGAGATGTACGTTGCGCAGGCCCGCCTACGACTCGCCGCGCAACCCCTGCCAGCGCAACCTCCCGCGCAGCCGGCCGAGTACAGCGACGAATGGCTGCTTCAACGGGCAAAGAAAGCCAAGGCCATGTTGGACGGTCTGCCAGCTGCATTACGTGCGCTGATGAAAATTGACACCGCGCCACAAGCAGAGCAACCGCCACTGGCAGCGCAACCCAGCCCGGAGGATGTGCAGGTTCCCAACACCTTCAAGGTGAAGGGCGAGTCTGACGATGCGTGGATTGATCGAATCACGGGCGCGCAACCTGTAGGCGCTGATGCGTTGCCGCCCATCGAATCCACGTCAGCAGCAGTACACGCGGCCTGGATGCTTTCCAAGTTAGCAAACGGCGTGGAATCGCGCAAGGCCGAGGACGGCGAAGAACTCATGGTCGCTTATGAACAGTTGAGCGACAAGGCGAAGGAACTTGACCGCGGCACGGTGCGCGCTGTGTACGCAGCGATTCAAGCAGCCGGCGCCAGAGGGGACCGCACATGACCACAAGCCTATACGCCGACCGCGACCACCTGCGACAAGGCGAGTACTACACCCGACACGTTATGGCGATGACCGAAGAAGGCTTGCACAAGAAAAGCGCCATTGCTGCAGAGCTTGCCCACCGGGACGCCGAGCTGGACGCACTTCGGGCGGAAGTCGAACGCCTGCGCGAGCGGTGCGCCAAGGTTGTCGAAGAGTGGGCGACCTATGGCGGATCGAATTTCTATGACGCATTCATGAAGTGCGCGGCGGAGGTTCGGGCTCTGCCTCTTCCTGTTTCTCCACCGGCTCAGGCCAAACCACTTTAGACGGCTCGATGCTTTTCGGGTCTGCCGGCGTTTCGACAATGCAGATTGTGTTGGGGTCCGGCGTTTCCATTTACTTGACGCCGGCTCGCTCCTGCAGTCCTTCGATCTTCGTCACTGCGCTTCCGACAATTCCCTGACCTTCTGCAAGAAGTCCGCTACACGTTGCGAGAAGGTCCGCCAGCTGTCTTCTAGCGGCTCGCTCAGGATCGCACTGGGCGGTATCGGGTCCGGCTGCGGGTGTACGACCAAGGGCTGCGCGCAACCGCTCAAGGTCGCTGCGAGTAGAAGCAACGAGGGCGTCAGAAGCACGTTGCTTGGCAAGTGTTCGGCTGTCAATGCCTGCAGCTTCGTGCGCCCTGAACTTTGACAGCTCGCGGTCTTTGGTCTGCTGTTCATCGTCGGCCTCGCGCTGTTCAAGTTTGGCGGCTTCGTAGCCTGCTTTGTAGCGGCTGTGACCGAACCATGCAACACCGCCAGCAGATGCAACCAGCAGGGCAATGCCGGCGTATAGCTTTAGGCTTGCAGGTATGGGCAGCATGGGCTATCGTAGCAGTTCCCTAGTCGCCGAGTGGGTGCCGGACGATTCGCCAGCGTAAGTGGCGGCTTTTACGCATGCTGGCCTGGCGCGAATTTCAACGGATAACGGCGAAATACAAGCAAAACAAGGGCCTGCATTCGTGAGAGTGACTTGCCGAGCCTCCGGGGAAAAGCATGTGGCGCCCGGCACTCTACTAAACACAAAGCCGATTGCACATCGGCGGCACCCGGGACGGGCCTTCAGAGGGGCGCTCTCACCTACCCGGGATCAATGCCACATTGACAGAGGCAAGCGGGCTGCCCCTCATAATGTGCAAAGCAGCTAGATCGTAGCGCCCCGGGGTCTGTCCTCCCCAGCCTCCGGGGCAGCTCTCTTTAACGCGGGCGTTGGCGACGACGCACCATCACTGCCACTCTCCCGTCAGTATCTGCTCTGCCATCCGCTTCGCGCGGGCCGGCGTTTGTTTCGCCCACAAGCTATCCAGCGCGGCCTTCTTGGCATCGGCCCATCGTTCTTCACGCATCGCGGCCAGCATCTTTGGGAAGCCCAGCACGCCCTGCATGCCCATCTGATAGACCATACCGACGAGGGCCGCGGCGCGTTGTTCGTTCAGGCGGCCGAACCACGGCAGGCTCTTGAAAATCCCGGCTTTTGCCTTGGCTAGATCAACGTCTAGCCTGGATTCGGCCATGTTCATCGTCCAGCGGGTTTCAGGTCCGACGTCGGTCCCGGTTGACCCGAACCCGCAAGTCCACACGCCGAGCGTGTCCTGATACGCCTCGAGCTTGCAGCCCTCTTCGCGGATGATCATGTCGCGGAGGTTCATCGTTTTGCCCTTCATGCCGCCGCCCGGGCGCGTTGTTCAGGTTTTGCCACCCAGATGAGCAGGGCGATGCTGAAGAGCGTTCCACCTCCGCCGATCATGCCTAGGCGCCACAATCGGCCTGAAGGCTCGCAGACGTTGCTTTCCAGGGTGGACACGCCGGCCAAGGCAAGCCCCAGCGCCAGCAGCGACAAGCCGCACTCCATCAGGAGCGACAGCCGCGCCGTGCGGGTCATCACCAGGAACCCCATCACCAGGGAATCCATAGCAAGCATCAGCCCGACGATCATTTGCAGCGGCTCTAGCGTCACTTGCGGCCCCGGCCCTTGAAGGGGATGACGGACACGATGTACTCCAGAACGTCGGCCATCTTAATCTTGTCGGCGGCTCGAATCGTCTTGGTCAGGATGTTTGCGCCCAGCGAACCCGTGAGGAACACGATGAAATACTTCCCGTTCTGCGATGTGACTTGATTGGCCTCGATCAGCAAAGGAGCAAACCACAGGGCACACGCTACGCCCGCCCCCAGGCTGAATGCCTGTTGCTTAAGCGTACCCCCAGGCGAAGCCAGCCACCCTAGGACGGAGCCTACAGTGCCGACGAATTCGTAACGGGTCGTCAGGTCTTCAATCCAGGACACATCTACCCCTTGGCGCGCATGCTTTGCAACATGCTGACGGCAATCCAAACAGCAGCACCGCCGGCCAATGGCACCAGGGGCAAATTGAACTTGTCGGTGCACAGGCCGCGCCCAGGTTCGACGGGCCACGGCTCGAAGAACCACGCAGCATGACAGTAGGCGGTCAGTGCCTGCCAGGACATGATGCACAGCCCGGCTGCGACGACTTCACGGCTGTGTCGGTAGGCAATCACCACCATCACCAGAACAAACACTAGCAGCGCCGCTTGGCTGGCGTTCCACGCCGCGCCAGGATCGTGGTCAACGTATTTCCAGCCGAATTGCGCAGCCACGCCGACCAGCAGCAGGGTTGCGGCTGTGAATAGTGTTTTCACACCGGAGGGGTGGGAGGCGGGCCGCCAATGTTTGACGGAGGCTCGCCGAACATGGACTGCCACCACTTGCGCAGCTTGAACTTGATTTTTTGCCAACGTGTCATGGTCTACCCTTCGGGTCACAGCGGAATAACGCCTTGGATGCAAATTGTTTTGCCATTGGCGCCAGGATATGCGGCGTTGTAATTTGTGACAGTGGCATACGCCGACGATGCCGGGACATACACATTGAGCGCCGTGCTGGCGGAAGTTTCGACGCCGCCGCCTACGCTTGGAACCGCACTTGCACTGGAGACAGCGGGTAGTTGCACTTGTAGATTGGTCGCGCCGGTCCCGTTGTTGGATATGGCAACAGAAGCCCTGTAGTGAGCGGAGCTTTCAAGAATCTTGAACTGCCCGGCGGCTGCAAAGGCAACGAGCGCCCCGCTGCCCGCACTCACGCCAGGCGTATAGTTGCGCCACTCATCAACGTAGATATTGCCGGTTGTGCTGTATCTCGCGCCCGATCCGCCGCCGCTCATCAAGGGGACCGTTGGAATGGAAACGATGTTTCCGTTCAGCACCGAGATAGCAGGAAAACCGCCAGCGGCTTGGTTGAAATTTGCCACCGTAACATTGCCCAAGCGAAGTAGGTTCGACGTTCCTTCCACGCGGATGCCGTACTGGTCGCACAAGTTTGTCGCAAAGCTGCTGATGTTGACCGTGGACAAAGAACCCTGCATGCGGATCGCAATTGATCCAGGGTCGCCGACTGCGGCTTGGTGCTGCATATTGGAGATTTGAGCCTGGGCGATCATGCTTACGCTGGGGTCGATCCACAGCCCATACCGAGCGGAGTCGAAGTCAGCGTTTGCAATCTTCAGCCCGCGGGTCGTCCCAAAGCTGTTTTGCCCAATCCGCAGTCCAGCTCTTGCGCCGTAAGAAAACAGGCTTTGAAAGTGCGGGTTGTCGCACCGCGCCAGGTACACCGCATCAAGATTTGATTGGATGTAGGCATTAACATCGGCGTTGTTCTGCCAGAACGGCCAAAAGTGAATCTGCGACGCGCTGCAAATGTCCAGCGACTGATCGACGTAAATGCCTACCTGTAGGGGTTGTCCGCGCAAACGACCGATGCTTACGCGACCCGCCAGTCCGTTGTAGACGCCGATCCCCTTGGTGGGGTTCAGCAGCATCAAATCACCAATAAGAACGTCGGCGTTGTTGGTGTAGATGTCGAAGTCGTGCGCGGTCGGAGCCCACCCCGGACCTGGGGTGGGTTGCGTGCGGAAAGTGCCGAACCCATCCAGGCTCACCCCGGAAATGAAGTTGCCGGCGTTGTTGATGTTCAGGCCGATGCCGGTGTGATCGAAGAACAGCCACGACCCTTTTCCACGGTTACCAGCGGGAGCCCCGGCGTATGGGGAGCAGCCTTCACCTTCAATCTCGATTCGGGCCGTGATGTTCAGGGGTGCGGTTACCCGGGCGACACCTTCAGTCAGGTGGATCGAAGCCCCGGTAAGCTGGGCAGCGTTGATCGTGGCCTGAACTGCGGCGGTGTCGTCGGTTACCCCGTCGAGCGCAGCGCCCTTGTCCTGAAACGTGATGTAGCCGTTGAGCTTCTTGTTGTTGCGCGCGGATTGGATCATGTTTTTCAGCGCTGGAAGGCTGTCGCAGAGGGGGCCGACGAATAGGTGACCGCGAGAGTCTCCCCGGGCAGAAGCGTGATCGTGCCGCTGGTCATGCCCGTGATCGTTGTGGCGTTCTTGCGGATGAGTGTTACGGTTCCGCCAAAGATGTTGATGTCCTGCGTGTATCCCGTCTTGTTGGTGTAGGCCACAGTCGATGCTGGAAGGGTGAAAGCCACGGGGCCAAGGTTCAGGCTGTCTCCAACGTTGTCAGAAATACGGCGGTCAACGCTGCCGGCGGCATGGGAATAAGGTAGCAGGCCGCGGATTGTGCCAAACAGGTTGTTTCCGACAATGCTGTACCGCTGAATATCGCTCAACAGGTTTACGCCGTAAGCGGCCAATTGCGCTGGAAAAATTGCGCTGGTTCCACCAAGCTGGCAACCCGTGATGCTGAAGGCCGCAATCGTGCCGCCAATCTCTATTGCCGAAGCATTGCCAAGCGCTAGGCGGTCGTTACTGTCGACGGTAAGACCGGCAACAATTATATTTGTCGCAGTGCCGGCAATGCGCAGGCCAGATTTTCCTGTCTGAGTAATGCGACCTCCGCTAAAGTTTATTCCATTGCAAATGCCGGCCGGGTTTAGATTAACGCCATATCCATTCCAGCTAACGCCCCAAAAGAAAGCGCCAAAGTTAATGTTTACAATGGTTTGCGTGCCGCCGCTTGTGACTACCACAGCATCTTGCACGCAACTGTCAAAGGTGCCATCAAGCCAAATATTCACAGCCGAAGAACCTGGGGCCTGCGCATCGCAAATAAAACCGTTGTAAAAATACAGACATTCGCAGCCTGCCAGAACTTTTACAGTGTCGCACTGCGCACCTGCAATGGGGCGCACCGCAAAAGCGGCACCGCTGGTTTGTAGCGGCGTTGCGATTGGCGGCCAAAGGCTTGGGCTTCCATGCACATATAGCTTGCAGCGTTCGTAAACAACAGAACTACCGTTGCTGACTTGCATGCAGTCCTCGTTAACCAAAGACTGCGCCACCCGAACATCAGTTAGATTGACATCTGTGGATCGGAGGTTCCCGTTTACCCATACGGCTTTTCCAACGTCTTGCAAAAACAAATCGCTCAGTTCAGTGTCGTAGGCGTTCTTCACCTGAATGGCGGGGGTCTGCCCGCTGGCCGTGCCGTTGGCGCAACGCAGGCCAATCCCGGACAGGCGGATGCCAATGCAGGAAAAAACGGCCGCCGCATCGTCGCCGAGCTGGAAGAAAGCACCCGTTGTGTCGGCGCGAGAAATCACGCAAGCGAAACGATTCCATCCAACAATACCGCCCTTGGTCAACAGGAACGGCGTCGAATTGGAAACAAGCGCCACACCGCCTGGGTGAAATACCTGAAATCCAGTCAGGCTGGCATAGGCGCAGGCTGATGCAATCGCCGCTGTATCGTCGGTTGCGCCGTTAAGCACCGCACCAAAATCGAACAGGCTTTTAACCTCTTCTCCCTTGGTCTGTAAGTTCCGTAGCACAGAACCAGTGACTGGCTGCCGAAACGCGACGTTAGATGCTTGTGTGACAGTGGTAGAGCTGGTTGGTGCGCCGGTAGTGACTTCCACCTCGTCGCCGGCATCAAGACCAAAAATGAAAGTGATGCTGGTTGTGGATGTTTCGATGTAGTCAGTTCGACGGATGCCGCCAACAAACACCCACAAAGCACCAATCCCGGGCGAGTAAACAACGCTTGAAAAGTTGAACAGCGTTTGACCTGCTGCCGCAACGATGGTTGGTTCTGTCGAATAAGGAAGTTCCGGCGCTACGGACAGGTCATATAGCGTCGGGTTTTTGTTGGCGTCAAACCCAACGACGGTAGAGGCGCGAGATTGAAGCGCTGGGATTGCGGCGATGCCAGTCGATCCAGCAACCCGAAAAGCCTGACGAATGCCGCGCTCTGCTTGTTGCGTCAACATCGTCAACTTGTCCAGCGCGTCTTCGTGCGACTCGGCTGGGAAGCTGTCGGATTGCGTGTAATCCGTTTCTTGCGTGTTCGGAACGACGCGATTGATCGTCAGCTTATACCCGACCGCCAGGGCAACAGCCAGAAAACCGGCGCCGCCAACTTGACTGCCCGCCCCGGTTGCCGTCCACCCGCTAGACGGGATGATGCTTTCAATCCCTCCAGCGTCAGTGACGACGAACTGAAGGTGCGCATTCGACAGAAACCGAAACGTGATCGGGAACGGGCCAGTCTGCCCAGCACCAAGGTACGGGCCGGAACTGTCTACGGTGGTGGTGACTGTCATCCCCGGACTTTGGGTGTCGCGGGGAGGGCTGGCAACTGTGTAGCGCTAGTGAGCTACTGCCCTGGCCAATAGCGATTTCCTTTGCGGGCGTTATCGCTTTTCAAAATCACCGTCAGATTCTGTTGACAGTGCAGCCCGCAAACGACCTTGCTGCGGATCGGAACCATGTGATCGACCTCAAATTTGAATCCAGTTTCTGCGGAAGCAATTTTTGCAAGTCTATATATGTCCCCAATGATTGATGCGTTTGCCCATAACGGCCTAGCTTGTCGCAGAGCGGTCTTCCTTCTCAACTCAGAAGCGGCGTCAACAAAAGGATTTATTTCTTTTCTATATTTTCTTTTGTATTCACGCACACGCTCAGGGTTTCTTTGCTTCCATTTTGTTGTCGCATCAATGCCGGCCTGTGGATTTTTAGCGTATGCTTTTCTCGCAATCAAATTGACTTTTTCTTTGTTATTAGTTTCCCATTCTTTGCAGGTGATTGCTCTACGTTCTTTATTAAGCCGGTACCAATCTGCCGCTTGCTTCTTTATGCAAGACTTACACGGAAATCTCACGCCAATCTTGCTAGATGACGAATAAAAATCCGACCTTAACTTTTCCAGCAAGCATTTTGTGCATGAAAAAATCATCTTACTACCTCGCTTGGCCTTACTAAGAAAGTCTGAGCATTTTCTTTTTCGACTTGCCTCTCCATTCTACGCAGGAATCCGCTGTTCATGGATTCCTGCATTCTATATAGCAAGGCGTAATTTAGAGCCTGCCGCAGGTAGAAAAGGTTTGCAAAGGGCGTGTTGTTCAACGCCTCGTTGACGGCCCGTGCGGCAACATCGTCCCCAGCCATGCCTTTGTGATAGAGGTCGATGATGCGGCCGGCTGAACTGATCGTGGGGCCGGCGATGGTTTCCAGCGTTCCGCTACCCATGCGCGAGGCTTGGCCGAACAAGAAGTCACCGTAGATACCAGCCCCTCCGCCTTGAAGCAGCGCAGCCAGAAGAACCTTGGCCCCGTCTGCGCCACTCTTTGTCGGGTCGCGCGGGGTTCGACCCTTCGCCAAGTCCTTGAGCGACATGGACCCGTAGCCTAGAAGGGTGGACATGACGACGATCTGCGCGAGCCCTTGGAACTCACCGTTCCCAGCCACCAAGGCTTTCAGCAGGCTGTCGCCTTCGTAGCCCTTCCCGAGCAGTTCGCGGCCGGCGATCTTTTGCATGTACGCGCCTGTGAACGACTTGAAAAGCATCAGGTGCCGCGCCGTCTCCCCTGTCCACGTCCCCGGCCGCGTCCCTTGCAGCAGATAAGCCCGCGTCTTTGCGTCAGGTTCCAGCGCCAGATAGCCCGTCTGGTCCGTTAACAACGTGCGCAGCGCATCTGCTGTTTCGCGGTCCTGGATGTTTTCCGGGATCAGGTACGCCTTGCCGTCTGTGTGTGTAGCAGAAGCGCTGCGCATGGCCTCCCACCGCTCGGGGGTCACGTTGTAGAGCGATAGCAGGCGTTGAGTTTCCGACCCTAGCGCGTCGAATGTTTTACCCGACTGAAGTGCCAGGAAGTGCGAAGTCCCAAACGCCGCGCTCACACGCATACGGCTGGTCCACCAGCTTGCCAGATTCAGCTTCATGAAAAGCTGCGTGGCTTTTGCCATCGTCCCGCCTTCGGAGAAGGTGCCGACGCGGCTGATTTCAGCGGCCATGTTGTCCAGCGTCACCCCGAGCGACGCAGCAAGGTCGCGTGTTTCCTGAGGCTTGAGACTCCGACCTAGACCAGCAACGGCTTCGGCCATGCCCGAAAGGAACCCGCGCCCCTGATAGGAGGCACCAGACCCGTACACCGCCACGTCGTTCAACTGCGACAGGACCATCCCCCCGAGCTTTGCCAGCATCTGCCAGCTTCGGAGATTGGCCGAGCGACGCGCCCACAACTGATTTCCTGGGATGTTCGCTGAACCGTCCACCACGGCCATGAACTTGCCAAGACCGGATGAAACCTTGCCGTCAGTGTTTAGCTCATTCAGCTTCGCCGCCTGGGCGATGTCCCCGCCGTCCTTCAGCGACTTCATCAGGTCGGCTTTGACCGCATCCAGCATGGCCTGTGGGTTTGTGCCCATCACACGCATCAGTCCGGTGGCAGACGCGGAGTGGTCCAGGCTGGCAAAGATCGACTCCCGCAGGTTCCCGGTGCCAAACTGCGCGTTGTAGTCGGCCCACGCATCCGCATCCTTGAAGTGGATGGTGCGCTCTTGACTCAGTTTCTTGGCAAGGTTGCCCGGACCCTTGAAGCCTGACGCCACGTCCTCCGGGACGGCCTTCATGTGGTTGCCGCTGGCGAGATTGGTCCACAGGCTGCGAAGCACGGCAGCCGGGTCGCTTGCACCAGACTGCGCCATCATGCGGTCAAGGTCGAAGGTGCGCAGGGCGACTTCCGCCCAGGCCTTCATGTCGGCATCAGTCCCCTTGCCGCGAATCTTGAGGGAGTCGTGGCTCTGCCGGGTGATGTAGCCGACTTCCTTGCCAATGGACGCGCCGGCATCGTTGGCATCCAGTCTGGAAACCTCCTGCCACTTGTTCAGCACCTTGGCGAGTTCCACCGCTTCAGCAGGCAGGCCGGCATGCACCGATGCCTCGTCATCCCGACCAATGGCCCACAGCGCCCGGCCAATGTCGCGGTCCATCGTTCCGCTTGCCAGCAGGCGCATGTTTCCCGTGCGCTCGATGTCGGCCGTCATCCCTGCGAGGTAGGTGTTCCGCAGGGTCACTTGCATGGATGAGACGGATTCCCGCGCACCTTGCTTTGCACGGTTCACCCCGACCAGCATTGCCTCCAGCCCTTCGGCCACGTTCCGGCCGAAGTTGCGTTGCACCCATTCCGTGCGTTCGATGCGCTTGATCTGGTTCAGGGCGGCGTTTCGCTTCTCGATGATCGCGGCTTGTTCAAGATCGCGGGCCAGTTCGTCGGCGGCGCGCAAGGCGGGATCGGCGACGTTTTGCAGGCGCAGGTAGCGCTCGCGGGATTGGAGGTTGGAAGTCAGTTCTTCCAACACGGAATCGCGTTCAGCCGCCGTCAGGTTCTCGAACGACTTCCCGAGCGCCTTGGTGATCGCCGCTTCGCATTCTTGATAGCTTCTCATGGCTTCAATCCACAGATGGCAGCAGCGCGAGCGCCTTCGCCCAGGCCCTTTGCCTGCTCAATGCCTTCATCAAACGGCGCAAGGAACTCACGCATGGCGGCAATTTCTTGCGGTGTTCTGTCGCCGCGTGCTTCAATGTTGCTGATGAGTGCATCCAGTTTGGTGGTTGCTGCGTCTAGTGATTCTTGCGCGTAGGCGTCAGGCTTTGACGCAAGGGACAGGCGCTCATCTGCTTGGCGGCTGGCCTCGAAGTCGGCCACGGCCACGGACTCGGGGCGGGACATGCGCTCTGACACATCGCGGGCGGTGGAAATTGGATCTGGCAAATCCGCGCCGCGGCTGACGTTGTGGATCTGATCCTGACGAAACGCTGCCCAGACCTCAGACCCACCAGCGCCCTTGAAGTCCGTCTGATGAATGCCGTCAAACCCCTTGGCTTCAAGGTTGGAAATGACCGCTTGATTGAATGCCCGCGGCGATTCTCCTGGCTCTAGACCAGATGCGGCAACCTCTCTGCGCGCCGCCGCCAAATCAATGATGCTTGCCGGGTTCTTAATGGATAGGTTGACTTCTTTGACGTTGCCAAACTGCGCGGCGCCTTCCGATGAGGTAGTGAACCACGAACCGGGGGTGCTGCCGGCTGTCGTGTCAAACCTGTCAAACTCGGCCATGGTGCCATGGAAGACGGTCAGCGGCTGACCCTGCGCATCCACCACCTTGCTGCCGGCCATGAACTGACGCAGGTTCGCATCCCGGTCGGCAGTGCTGATGACGGACACATCAGGAATGCGGCCTTCCATCGCCTGCGCAACGGCAACCTTCATCGCGGCCTGTTGACCTTCCGGCGTCATTTCAGCTACACGGGCGGCGGCGGATGTTGGCTCTAGCTGCGTGCGGACACGCTCGACGGCGGCATCCTGTTTCGCCAAGAGCCCATCAATCGTGATGCGTTGGTCGGGCTCCGCAGCCGCAGCGCGCAAGGAATAGTCCTGCGCCAGTTCAACCTGACGCACAGCATCCGCCCGGGCAAAGCCACTGGTCCCGAGCCGGTCGCCGACAAATCCAGCGCCAGCATGCAGAGCACCACCAGCCACCGTGCCGAACGCCAGATTCAGCAGACTGTCGGACATTCCGTAGTCGTCTTGCAACTGCGTGCGGCCGGCGTACACGAACGGCTCCAGAACAGCAGCACCGACTAGACCTTCGGCGGCGCCGACACCAGCACGCACCGCGGCACGGCTACCAGCACCCGCGGCGCCAGCCAGCATTTCAGCGTAACGGGCCTCTCCCACAACGGGAATCCATGCGGATGCTAAGTTCAGCGGGTCCATCACGCCAACCATCAGCGAGGCTGTAAAGCGCGCAGTCGAAGGCAACACACCAGCCGGCGCGCGGGCAAGAATCGACTTGCGCGCATTTTCATCCTGCTTGCGCTCGATCAGCATGCGCAATGCATCTTCGCTGTAGCCCTCGTCCGGGATTTTCAGCGCAACGCCGGCAGCCTTTACCCGTTCTTGCGCCTGGGCCTTGTCAAGCTTCTGGCCTTGGTCAGCGCCGCGAACCTTGAAGTAATCGTAGATGACCTTTGACGGGTTGCCGACGAAAGCATCTTCTGCGGCAGCCCCCAGCGACAGGCCGAACGATGGCGCGAAGTCTTGCAGCGGTGCATCAGCCCCGATGGGGCCGTCTGTGTAGATCGGCATTACGGCTTAGACACGCGGAAGGAAGGCTTACCAAGCGTCGTCTTGTACTCGTCGCGCAGTTGGTTCCACGTGAAACCAACATGCCAAGTGCCGTCAGGCAGGCGCTGATAGCCCGGCCTTTCCACGGTAGAAGTCACTTTGGTTGAACCGCCATTGTTCTGGACGTACATCACGACACCATTTTCGTCGGTGCTAGTGGCGAACATGGCGTTGCTGCGGATAGCGTCTAACCACTGTTTTTTCGCGTCCTCTGGTTTCATGCCAGCTACCGAGGGGATGGTCAGCGGCAAGTCTTCCAGATGGCGCTTCAATTGGGCAACGCCTTGCACAACTTGATCCGGCTGCTCAGTCTTCGGCACGCGGTAGGTGCCCTCGAATTGGTACTGGTGCCCGACAGTCTCATCCACCGCCTGCGCCACAGCATCGCCAACGCTCTTGCCGCCACGGCGATAGCTGTAGGCCAGTCTGGCGGCTTGCTAGCGAAACACTTCGTAGGTCTTGTCCCCGCCGCCCTGCACGGCAAGCGTGCTCCAGAACGGCTCAAGGGCTGTGAGAATCTTGGTGTCCACGTCCTTTGGATCGCCGGACTCCATGCCTTTCTTCAGGTCTTCATCGGACACGGCAGCCAGCCTGGCAAGGCGTTCCTTTGAGCCGGCGTCCTTCATGTTTGGGATGACCAAAGCCGCAGGCGGAAGCTTGTTCTCTTGCGCCAGTTGCCCGTACACAGTCGGCCACCACCGGCCGTAGTCTTTCGCCAACTGGTCAACGACTTGCGCGCCATCTCCTTTGCTAAGGTCGTTGAATCTGTCGGCAATACGCGTTGCGGCTTCATTTGTCAGCAGACGGGGAACGCGAACCTTGTTGCCGAGATTTTCGTCACGGATGGTGCTGACGCCGATACGGTTCTGCTCGGCAATCGCGGCAGATGCATAGGCATCAAAACGACTGGCACGCTCGGCCTGCGGGATGTTTGGATCATCCCCCAACGCTGACACGGCATCGGCTGCTGCAGATACCCGCGTTGAGTTGCGCATGACGTAAAGCGCGGGGTCGTTGATGATCTGCTTTTCCACGGCGGCCTTCGAGGACGCTAGGGCATCTCGCATGGCAAGCTCGCCAGTGAAGCCCTGGCGTGGCTCTGGGCTGGCGGCAGCAACCATGTTTGCCCGCTCGGCAGCGGTGGCTGTTTGCATGCGCTGGATGCCGTCAACAACCATAAGTGGGTTGCCGATGTCCAACTGCCACCGTGCCGGGCCACTTGCGCCGTAGCGCATGGAATACTCGCCAACGGTAGGCGTGGCAAACGTGGGTGGAGGTTTCACCCCTCTCGCGGCCATGCTCTGCAAGTCGGTCTTGCGTTGCTCCAGGTCAAACGCGCCTTCTGAGGCCAGCCGGTGCGATTCGGTCTGCGCCTGAGAGTGAAGGGCAACAACCTGCTGCGGCGTCAGTTGGTCAATGAAGTAGCTGCCGCTGGTCTTGCCGGTGATCGTGACGCGCTGAACTTCTGGCGAAGCATCCTGAATCGAAGCAGCGCCTAGTTTTTTGACCTGCTCAATCTCGCGGGAGATTGCAGCCTTTATCTTGGCGTCGTAGCGCGGGTCTGCCAACTCATCCTGAAGGATACCCATGCGTTCCGGGGAAACGGCCATGCGCGCCATCGTCGCATTGATGGAATCCCACTCAGGGCCACCCGCGCTTGGCTTCACCGGATCAACGGTCTGAGGCGAAGACGGTTCGGATTGAAGCTCTGGCATCGGTGCCGGCTCGATGCCAAGGCGTCGATTCAGACCGCGAAGGGCGGCGTTTGGCGTGCGAAGAACCATAGCTTGCACAGCGGCAACGGCGGTTTTTTCCTTGAGTCTGGTTGCGCGCTCCATCGCCCACGCAGCATTGGGTGATTCCATCAAGACCGCCATGCTTTCCGCAAGGCTGATCTTTGCTTGCTCGGGGTCTTTCTGCGCAAGAACGCCCAAGTCTTGCTCTACCCCGTCCCACTTGATGTTGCGCGCATCCACCCCGGACTTGGCCTGAAACGCCACTGCGTGCTGCGTCAGCGTTGCGCCAAGCGCGCCAAGGCGTTCCCGCATGAACTTCTTTGCAACCGGATTCGGTGCAGCCTGCTCCTGTTCGCGGGCGTACTGCGTGAAGTCCTTACTGAAACTGTCAACGAACCCCGGCGCACCCAGCGGGGCTTCGTCCTGCATCTTCTGCATCCGCGTCGCCCACTCCACATGCGCGGCAGAAAGAGCGTTTGCCGTGTAGGCTGATGCGTCTTCCTTCTGGATGTAGTCGGAAACCTGTGCAACCGTACTGCCGAGCCGCTCCACCGCAGCGCCGAGGTTGCCGGGCTGAAGTTGCTGCGTAGACGGAGCGGAGCCTGCCGAAATTCGGCGCTCGTACTGCGGCAGAGCCTGCCTAGCCATATCGTTGAGAGTTTAGATTGTTGATTGAACTGCCGTTCAGGCCGCCGTAGGGCAGCGTTCCGCCTGGCGAGGTGTAGGACTTGTTTTGCGTAATCAACTCGGGCGGGGGACGATTCAAGTCAAGCCACTTGCCGTAAGCCTGAGCGCCGTAACCCACAGCCGACACGCCTGCCGCCGCTTGTGCCTGCGTTCCAGAAAACCTGTCAAACGTGGCGCCGGTACGCAAAGCCTGTTGATTCAATGCGCCTTCATATCGAATGTTGAGCGCATCCAGTTCTGAGTCGTACAGAGATTGACGCAAAATATCAGCGCGAGAACCTGACAGGTCAACACCAGATTCGGCGCCGATTGCAAGCTGATCCCCAATCAAGCGGCGAGCGCCAGAGCGCTGAAGTTCCTCTCGCGCAACGCTTTGGCGACCAACGGAAACCGCCTGCTGCTCCTTAACTTCGGCGTTTGCATTGGCGGCCTTTTTGGCGTTCTGCCCTTGGATGAGAGCGCCAGCAGCCATGATCGCGTAGGGGATGACGAACGCCATTACGCAAGCCTCACATAAGTAATCGCAGCATCACCGTTCGCCATATACGCGAGCCTCTCAGGCCCCTCCTGCTCGAATCCAAGCATGCGCACCCACTTGTGTCCGAGTGCGAATTTGACGGAAACTACAGCATCGATGCGCGGATAGCCACTTTGTAGCAGCCAGCCCCGAACAGCACGGGTAATGAACTTCATCTGCTTGCCGGAAAGCAGCGCCCAAAGTTCGGCGCGTTTTGCATGATGCTCCAGTGCACCCATGCAACCCACAGGAACATCGCCATCAAAAACAGTAAACGCCGGCCCGGCCATCGCCAGCGCGCCGCCATATTTGTCAAACAGCTCCCGGTCTATGTCCGCCTGATCTGGCTGTAGCTCCAGCCTGTCAAGATGAAAAGGCTGGAACGGTTCAATCCTCATCCGGTTGCTGTCTAGGGGTTCGTGGTGTCTGTACGCGAGGAGCGCTAGGGTGGAATGTTAACCGCTGACTGCGGAGGGCGGAACCACCGGCCACGTTTGAACTTGTCTGCAAGGCCTCCGCCTCTGGAAGCTCACCACCTCCAAGTAGCTGCTCTCCAGTAAACTGACCCAGCCTATCGGGCATCCTGCACTTCCAAGGTCGGGAAGATCGCCACCAGCGTCAACGGAAGCGGAAGTTCATCGTAGAAGGCAATCTGCCCGTCCAAGTCGTAGCCGCCCGGCCAGCCCTTCACCTTATCCCCAGTAAACGGCGGAACGGGCTCATTCATCGGGTCGTTTGGCACTCGATAGGTGATGTCGTCCATCTTGTCGAAGTCGCGGCCGAACCGGCCCGACGACGAACGATCCACCCGAAAAGTGACCTTGCTGAATCGCTTGGTCTTGCCTTGAGCGGTTCCGTTTCTGGAGCCTGCTTCAATCCGCATGGTCTTGAGCTTCGCGCCGTAGGACAATCCAGCGTGCACCACAGACCCAGCACGTTGCAGGGTGATCTGGCCCGCTTCGTTGACCACCCGGTCAGGGTGCGTCGATCCATCCACCAGCAACTTCACCTTCTGCCCTGATAAGTGGTCAAGCCCTGAAATTGTTGTGACCGGAACCCCGATGTAGGTCAGCCCGCTGTCCACGTAGAAGGCAGAGCTTTGCGGCTGTTCGTCCGTCCACTCGGCCTCAAAGAACTCCACATAACGTGCGGTTTGCCCGTTGATGGTTCGGCGCACGATCTTCCATAGTTCGTTGCGGCTTTGATCTGGGGACGGGATCGCCGCGACAGACTCGACTACACCATCGCCGCCAAGCCCATGCAGGTGCCAGCACCAGACATTCTGCTCTGCGTTCCAGGTGAAGGCAGCCAACTTCCCATCGGCCCGGGTCGCCCACGCAATCGAGTACGGCTCTTGCGCGTAGTCCATGTCCACCACACCTGTCCGGGTGATGTGTTCCGCCAAAGCAGTGCGGTCGAACGACTGATAGCCGTCGTTGTTGTAGTCGTAGACGATCTCCCGAACCTTTCGACCCGCTCGTTGAACGAACATGATCGAGGCCCCGGCTTGGATCGGAGCGACTGGATTCGTGCCGAACTTTGACTGAAGAGGTGCGCGGATGTTGCCCGGCCCCAGCGGTTGACCGTTGGTCAGTTCGCCGATGCTGAACTCTGCCGAAGCAGTTCCGGCCAGTAAGAACTTGTCGGCGAACAGCCACTGGATATCGTTGTTCGTTCCCGAAGCAAGGGCCAGCGTGATCCCCATGTCTGAGGTTATCTCGCCGTTCGTGTTTCTAGCGCTGAAGTCGTCAAACCCACCGGCAGTGGACATCCACACCATGCGTCCGCGGGCAAAGACCAGACGCTCACGAAAAAAGGCAACCTCAGTCGGCCAGCCCTCTACGCTTGACCAAGCACCGTGCGCCCAGCGTGTCGTGGCGTTTCCGCTTCCCACGGCGTTGTCTGGGATGGTGGAGATAACTGTCGCCGCTACCTGAGTGACGCTGGTGTAAGAATCGATCCGAACATACCCAAAGCCGGCGTCGTTGAACTGCCACTGCACTCCATTGTCCCCGTCGAAGTAAGCGCCGATGGTATGCACTGGCGTTTCGCTGCCTGTACTGGCAGTGTTCAGCGCCTTGTAGACGCGACGACCGACGCGGCGCAGATCACCAGCAGTGATCGCCTTTGCCGGCTCCCATGCTTTGACGCTGTTGGTGTCCTTGCTTTCCAGAAGGAAAAGGGCGCCGACATGTCCAGGCTGAAAAGTAGCCGCTGATGCGATCAAGTCACCGCTGCCGGTTGCAACCGTGGAATAGACCGTGACTGCGGTGTCGTTCAGGTCTTTGAATGGCCCGCCAGTCGGGCGGAACAGGTCAAGCCCGAACGTCACTGCATCGGTGCGCTTGAGCGTTCGCGGTTCGTATGACCCATGCGTGATGTAGAGCAAGTCTCCCGATTGAGCTGTGCGCAGACGGCAGATTCCCTTGGTGTCAAACAGGTTGATCTGGGTGTACGGCGTCATCACCTCCACCGGAAATCCACTGCTTACCAGTTGAGCATGCTGGGTGAAGAATCGGATGTACTGGTCGCCAAACTCCAGCACATAGGCATTGCTGACGTTGTACTCGAAGGTAGACAGCCAGGCCCGCTGCGCTTGATTTTTGATCCGAGCCACGAACCTAGACCCAGCGCGTTTGATGACCGGCCCTTGCACGGTGGGTAGGAAGTTCTCCAGTACCTCGCAAGCGGCTTGGTACTTGTCGAACGTGATCCGACCCGCCATCAACGGGCTGAAGGCACCGGCGTTGAAACTGGTGTATGCCGGACTGGCGTTAGCCATACGGTCCCCGCTGGTAGTAGCTGCCCCCTTCTCTGGCGTCCAGCCAGCGACCTTGCGGGAACGCGTCGGGTGGATTTTCGATAGCGTCTACACGCGCAGCCTCAACCATTGCGGTCCTGTACGCGCCCCAGCATTCCTGCTTCTTCGTCGAGCCTTGCGTCAGTTGCTCGCATGCCTCATAGGCCAACTTGGCGGCGAACATGTCAACGAACAGCGGGTCGAAATAGCCGGCGTTCGTGATGCGCTTGATGTACCGGATTTTCAGCTGCGGCGGCAGGCTGGTCAGGATTACGCGGTCATTCTCTCCGTCGGCTTCAACAGACCACATGGACGGGCCGCCTTGAACGCCGGGCACAAAGTAGTCGTTCACTTGAACCACAGCCAGGAAGTCGCTAGGCAGCGGATATTTGTATTCGTAACCCCAGGCTGGAGCATCGGCCAATGCCGAAAGCTCGGCCCGTTGAATGGCGAACTTCCAGCGGTTGCGGCGGAGTTCGGCGTCACGGACCAGCGGGTATAGCCGGCTCATGACGCGGCCGGCGTTGGTGTTGTCCGTCAGCGCCAGAAGCGGGTCCGGTTCGCCGAGTTTCGTCAGGGCGAGGTTTGCGATTTCGACATCAGAAGCCATTATCGCCAGTCTTTCATGCAAAGACTCCGCACGAGAAATTGTCCAGCGCCGGGTTCTGAACAGCACGCGGAACGGTGCCTGCTCGCACGTTGGCGTTAAGCGCAGTCGCCCCCAGCGCAACCTGCGTCAGCAGCCCTTCGCCGTTGCTGTAAATCCACGCATAGTCGCCACGCCGGGCGAGGATGAAGTCCTCCCCGCCGCTGATTGCTCGGGAGATCGTCCCCTTCTGCGCCAGGGTGCCGGCGATGCAAGTCCACAGCGTCACCACCGTGGTACTCCAGCGCGCGGCCACGTAGTTGCTTTGGTCCGACCCTAGGATGGTGAGCGGGAAGCCTGAAGCGGAAACCGGAATAGCCGCTGTGGCCAGGCCTCGCGCGTAGTGCAGCGATGTGGCAAGGGCTGGTGCCGCGTACAGCGTTTGCGTGCTGCCAAGGTGGGCCATTGCGTTGCTGCGCACGCCAGCCTGTGCAGCCGCACCGCCAATCCGGGTCCAGTTCGCAGACGCCTCCAGGTTCTCATCGGCGCGGTTGAAGTCGTCGCTAAAGGATGCGGCCGGGATAGCCCCGTAGGCGCTGCCGGTGTCGCGGCCAGTTCCTTGCCACGTTGCAAGCACGCTGTACGTGGTGCCGTTCAAGATCCACATTGCCCCCAAGGGAAGCGTGTTGCCGCTGGCTGCGACGGTGCAAGAGCCGCCGCCGAACCCTGCTCGGAGCAGAACCACGGAGGGGTTCGCCAACACGGGGCCGAACGTACTGTTCGTGTAGGTCAACGAACCGTTGGCGACGCGGATCAGGTCGTTGCTGCCGGTGCTCTTCGAAGCGGTGTCCGTGATGGTGATTTGGTCGGTGTCAATCACGCACGCCACCGTCGAAGCCGCGGTGACGGCAGAGTAAAACCCGGTCGAGGCCATCACCGGCGCGGACAGGACCGAGCGGCGGCTTGTGTGGCTGGTGTTGGTCGCGGCGGCGCTGAAGATTTGGTTGACAGAGCCGACAGCGTCAGTCTGCACGCAAGCACCACCAATGCGACCAAGCTGCGCACCCAGGACGCAATTGGTGTACGTTGGGCTGATGACCTGCGTGTCAGCGCTCGCAACGTCCACCGATTGCAAAAGACCAATGAATGTCGGGCGCTCGTGGATGATCTGGGTGAACAGCTCGTCGGTCACGCCGCCGTGGTTCTGGAATCCGGTGTAGGCCGGAGTGTCGCCTGCGTCGAAGATGCAGTCGCGCGTGCGATAGGACAGGCCGACAACAGATGCGGCGTTGACAACGAACCCGTTGGCAGAGCCTTCCAAATCGTTGCGGCCGCGATAGCCCTTGCACTGGTCAAGCAGGGCGCCCGGGCCAAAAAGAAGTGCATGGCGGCAGCCATCTTCCACCGTGAGCCGGTAGCCGGTGCTGTCAGGGCCGCAGATGATGCTACCGTCCTGGTGGGCGTTGCGGCGGGCGCGCAGGTTGCGGACCGTGTGACCAGAAGATGCGCCGCTGGTCAGGTTGATGGCGTACAAGCGGCGGCTGTAGCTGTACGCCTTACCATCAGCGCCTGGAACTGTGGAACCAATGGCATTGACGTACAAGGTCGCGCTCGCCGCGGTCCAATCTGTCACGTAGGCGCTCCCAGCTTGGGCATCGCACAAGGCAACGCTGGTCACTTGAACCAAGAAATTGTCGTCGGACCAGACGTTGCCCTTGGCCTTCACGTCGTTGGGCAGAGTGATCGTGCGCTCGTAGACGTTGGTGCGGCCGACAGTCTTTGTCCAGCCGGCGTTGGGAATCACGTCGGAGCATTCAAGCAGGGGAACGGCGCCCGTGCCGTATACGTCTACCGTGATGCCATTGCCAGTCACCAGCAGCGAATCAGCGATGGTGCTGCCGCGCTTCACCGCGATGGACTTCCCGCCGAGTGCGCCGATAGCCGTCAGCGGGGCAAAGGAGGCGAAAGGGGCAGCCATCGTACCGGCGTTGGCGTTGTTGCCAGCAACGGAGTCCACGTAGTAATCGAAGACCACCCCGGCGGCCGAACCCAGGAGAAGCCGAAGCGGCAGCACTCAGACCCCCGACAGAGAAAAAGCGTTGCTGCCGGCGATGCGGTTAAACACAACATAACCGATGGCGTTGCTCGCAAGAGTGCGCGTCAAGGTGGTAGCGGCGCCGTTCACAGTAGCGCCTCCCGAAACCGCAAAGCTAATAGTTCCGCTCGACGGGAGCCAAACAGCCATGCCGTCGCTCACGCCCCATCCAGTGCTGAGGTTTGCGGTGTAGGTCAGGGTGCCAGATGGAATTCGGCCCGTGTTGGCGTTTTCTGCCGTGAGGGTTAGATTTCCATTGTCGGCGATTGCCCCGTTCGTGAATTGCTCGCGCCCGCGCAAGTCAATCACACCGATATGCTTGCCGGTCACATCATCAAAAAGATGGGCACTTTCGCCAACGATGGTTCCCATGATTTCCTTATGCCGATGGCATCAGAGCGACGCAGCAGAATTGCGCACCGGACGCGTTGCCGCCGAAGATGTTGTAAACCGCGCCAAGAAGCAGCGTTGCCAGGTTCTGCGGCACGGCTTGGCTGCGGTATCCCTTGATGATGCAGCCGGTGTAGTCGGAGCCCGTCTGCACCCAGCTCTTGACCTTGAAGATGACCGGCTGGTTGTCGGCGTTTTCAACAAGCAGACAGACGACAGCGGGAACCACCTGAAATAGCCGCGTGAACGTGATGGTCGCTTCGCCGCTGCCGTTGAGCGTGTAGACCCCGGCGCTGGTCAGTCGCGGATGCGCGTGGTCGCCGCGGGATGCGTTCGGCAGCGCTCCGGCGACAGGCGTAATCGTTTCCGTCGTCGGGCTCAGGTCCGACAGCGTGACGGTCGGGACTTGGACAATTCCGCCGAACCAGCTGCTCATGTCAGGCCACCGTGTATTCCACTACGCCGTCAACTTGCACAGCAGAGCCCAGCGTCATGCGCAGCGCATTGCCAGCAGTGGTGCTGTAGTAGGGAAGTTCGCGCAAATCCAAACTGGCGCCGCCGCCAGCGCCGGCAAAGTTGAAGCGCTCCAGCACTGTCGCGCCGTCAAGAATCGTCACGATGACAGCGCCGGCCACGTTGATGCGGACGCTGTAGACGCGCACAGACTTGCCAGCGACTGCAGCCACAAGGTCTGTCGTGATCGCAGCCGACTTGTTGATGACCAGCGGCAGCGGCCCCGAGGGGCTGCCATAGAAGTTCATGGCGCCCATGTCAGAATAAGCCCCAAATCCCCGTTGCCGTGGTCCCCGTCGCTAGCACGCGGGATACGTTGGCAAAGAACACCTGCCCCGCGGCAATGCCGGTGTAAACCGCTGTCCCACCGCCAACGAGGTTGACCGACACGTTGCCGGCACCCGTGACTTTCAAACGTCGGACCATGTGCCCCGTGCTGTTCGGCAACAGGTCCACGCTGTCACTGGGCGTGATGGTCAGGCTGTCATAGCTGCCTTGCGTCGGGGCGTTCTTGCCCACGGTCGCGCTTGAGGCAGTGGTAAACATCGTCATGCGAATCCCCTAAGAAAAAGGGCCGGGCTTAGGAAGCTCCGGCCCGAATTACGGCAGTGCGAAGAGGGCGGCTTATTCCTTGTACGGCGCCGGCTTTGGCTTGTCGTCGGCCTTCTTGGCGCGCTCGTCCTTGACGGCCTTGGTTTCGTCCATCGGGTCCAGCTTGTGCTGTTGAAGACCTGGCTTGTCGTCCGTCTTGGTCTTCTCGCCGACCTTGTGGAACCAGTCGCCGACGCTGCCATCCGGCATGTCGAACTCTTCGTCGGGCTGGCGGGTGGTCACGTTGTCGTAACCGACTGCTGTTGCAACGACTCTCATGTCAGGCCACCGTGAAGCTGGTTGGGTAGTTCACATTGCGCTGCGGCTGCATCACCAGTTGAGCGAGCAGGCTGCCGTTGGTCGGGTTCGTGCCGACCACGGTGTAGCGCAAACCGATGTAGCGCTTGTAGTCGCCGGACGGCAATTGCACGCGCACGACAGTCGCACCGGCCACGAGAGCGGCCAGCAGCACCGATTGGCTGAAGTGAATCACCGGGGCGGTCGCAAGGTTGGCCGTGCTGTCCGACTCGAAAGTGATCGTCAGCGAAGTCAGCGTGTTGAATGCCTGAACAACGCTGACAACCAGGAACAGGTCTTGGCCGAAGATGCCTTCATCTTCCAGCGTGGGGACTGCGGCGTTGCGCGTGTCCTGTACGTTGGTGCTGATGGCTGTGGCGGTGATGGCCTGGGCGGTTTTCGTACCGTCTGCGGCGACTGCGCCGGAGAAGATATCGTTGAGACTGAGCATCATGGTGTGTGATTCCTTGTGTTTTGGCTTTGGTCGGCGTCAGTCGATCAAGTCACACGAGCCTCGGTGCTGATGAGGCGATCTACCGTTCGGATCGGCACGCCCAGGATGCGCAGGTCTTGCGTTGCGATCTCGGCACCACCAAACTGGCGCAGCGCTTCGGTGATGCCCAGGGCGTTCTGCGACTTGTTCAGCGCTTGGATCGCCAGCATTTCCTTAACCGTGCGGTTCGTATAGATGACCGGAGTGCCCATGCCTGGGAACGGGATGCGCGCGAAGGAGCGAACGATCAGCTTCACCAGATCGGCGGCGCCGGTCTCGGTCGTCAGCGCGGTCACATCGATATTGGCGATGCGGACCACGTAGCGCCAGTCCTTGACGTGCAGGCCGCACTTCCACTGCCACAGGTCGGCGTAGGCGCGGAAGCGGTTCTGGTTGGCGTCAAACGCATCGATGACGCCCAGATCTTCGTGCGTCAGCCCGGCAGGCATGCCCTTTGGGTAGATGCCGTGCACGGTCTGTTGACCCCACACGACCAGCCAGATGCTGGTGTTGTTGGAGCCGGTGCCGCCCGCGTCAATGACGTTCTGACCGTTGGCAGCGCCGCTGATCGCCGAGTACCGCGGGGCCAAGCCATTGAAGCGCTCTGGATTGATCGCCGTGTTGCCGTAGAACAGCGAGTCGGCCATCGTCTGGTTCATGCCCTCGACGAAAGCGGTTGCTTCGCTGGCACGGAACGCAGCCGAGTTGCCGTTCAGGCGGGCCTCGTCCTGGTCCACCTCGGAGCGTGTTTCCAGCATCGCGCACGAGTCGATGATCTGCGCACGCAGGCTCTTGCTCGGAGGCACGCCTTGGTAGAACTGGCGCCAGATGGCGGTCGGCAGTCCAGTGCGGACCGTGGCTTTGTGGCCGGTGGGCAGGTTGCCCTCGTACCACGGCATGTCCAGCAGGATTTCGTTCGTCTGCGACAGCAGTTCCGCCACCATTGCAATCGAACCACCGGGGTCCGTTGCCTTGGCGATGTCCAGCAGCGTGACGCGCCCGCCTTGACCGAGAGTTGCCATGATCTTTCAGCTTTCCTTGAAAATTATTTGGTGTTGCCGTACAGAACAGCGCCGACACGATCCATACCTTGAAGCGCAACGCCAAAAGGCTGCGAACTCAGGCCACGCGCCGAACCTTCGCCTAGGCCCTTGCCGATGGCGTGAAACAGGCGCATGGTCCCGGCGTAGCCGATGGAATCTTCCAGGGCCAGCAGTGCGTTCTTGGCTTGCTCGGCGGGTAGGAACTGAGCCACCGCCTGCTTGGCAACGTTCATGTTGGCTTCGAACTTGTCGGCGCCCCATTCCGTCTGCAGGGTTTGGCGCTCGTTGGCGTTGTCGGCAGCGCGCTTGTCCTGCCACGCCTTGTCGGCGGCAACTTGGTCGGCTTCGGACTTGTCCTTGGTCGCCTTGACTTGCTCGGCAACCTCGGAATTCCAGCGCTCGGACAGCAGCTTTGCCTGATGCGGCATCAGGGCCGCTTCAGCCATCCAGCCGGCAGCCTTCTTGGCGAAGTCGCCATCGATGCCATCAGGCACAACGATGTGTTCAGCGTAAGCCGCGGCATCCTTCGGGGCGCCAATCTCCTTGAAGTAGGCGGACCATTCTTCAGGTGTGGCGTTGGATGCGGGAGCCTTCGGGCTGGCCGGCTCGACTGGCTTGTCTTCGGCGACTGGCGCCGTTGCTGCTGCGGAGGGCTCAGTCGCTGCAGGCGCAGTGACCGGCGCAGCGGGCGCCGTGTTCACCGGAGCAACCGCGGTTGCTGCTGGCAGTAGATCGGTAGCGGTATCGCTCATGGGCCGGGACTTTGGTGCCGCGGCTTAATCCATCAAACGATGTAGCATTTTGCGCCAGAAACAACAACGCCACCCGGAGGTGGCGCTGAAGGCTCAAGTATGGCGCTGTTGAGGAATGAATGAAATCGGACGGATTCTCTACTCGTCTTCAGGCCCACGCAAGCGGAATAGTTGGGCGTCGGTCAGCTCAAGCGTGCGCTGTATTTCCAGCCACACTTCGCGGCGACCTTCCAGCAAGGCATGCACGCGCGGGTCAGCGTCAAATGTGGGCGCGTTGGCCCGGCAGAACTGCGCGAGGTTGCGTAGAACCTTCTCGGCCTCGATGGCCAGGTCGCCGTCCTGCTTCCAGCGGCCGAAGCGGAAGCATTGGCGGAATGCGTTGCGCAGGTTCCATGCGCGCTGGAAATTGGTCACGGGTTAAAGCGACCCAGCCTGTAGTCGCTGCTTGCCATTGTGCCCAGGCCAGAGATTGCGGGCTTTGCAGTAGGCAGTGGCGTGTGCGTGATTGTCTGTCCGCGAGCAACCAACCGATGACCCTTGAAGTCGCACTCAACCGTTGGTGCATCGGCAGCAGCGGCCACCCCGGCGCGATCCGATTCGCGGACCAATGGTTGCTCAACGATTTGATGCAGACGGTCAAGGATTGAAGGACCGAAGCAGGCCGCTTCCACGGCCTCGCGCATGTCACTTGCGTGTTGCGCAATGAATGCTGCCTCTTGCTCGCGCAGCTTGGTTGCGGTCATGGGCTCAGGCTCTGGCGCGTAGCAGATTTTCCCTGGCGTTAGGCGCAGAGAGTCCGCGCGGCCACAAAGCTCCCGCGCAATGTACGCCTTCTGTTTTTCCGTAAACAGTTCGCCAGTCAATTCGGATGGCTTCGGCACCGTGTTGCCTGCTTCGTCATAGGTGATGATGCAGTTGCGCAGAGATTTTCGGATCGCGTCAGTGCCATACGTCGGAAACGGCGGGAACACAGTCAGTTTTCGTGCCTGCGCCAACGTCGAATCGGCCTCAGCCCGAACCCGACTCGCAGAAACGGCCGTCGGGTTTTCCCCAACCCACGCCGGAACGCCAAGCGCACTCATGGTTTGCGGCAACAGCGAATCAGCCGCCTTCATTGCCTCGGCGTAGCTCATGCCGTTGGGGAACATGGACATTTGCGCTCCTGATAGGTGGCCGGCATAGGTGCTTCAGTTATTCCCCGCCTAGGAAGCACTCCACGGCATGGCGGGCTAGATGTCCCATGTACCGGCCCGGGGACCCACGGACGGTGTGAGTGTCGCGCTGGTTGTGCAATTGCGGCACCGCGTTTGCGGTATGCATCCCCGGCCCTCAGCGGTGCGCGACACCCCGACGCATTGTCACTGTAAACCCAGCCCAGGCGCAACCTGATTCGTGGACAATGCAGCCATCAAAACAGAACAGCCGCCTAATGGGCGCACCTCCACGCTGGTTCGATTCCAGCCCGCTGGCCGAGATTTGGGAAAGGACAGGGTTCGATCCCCTGACTGGTCGCAAGACCTTAGCGAGTGCTGCCCGGGTAGGCAGAGGCCTGACAGCCGGGAAAGACCGGCACCTTATTGCAGCCCCAGGCCCGGAGCCACTTGGTTGGGTGCGCTGGCCGCCAGGCTCTGCGCGGCCGCAAGGTCTTTAGCAGCACTCGCAGCAACCGGCGCAGCCTGCAAGATGCCCTGCAACTGAGCTGCCTGCTGGTCTTGCTCGTCGATGCCTTCCATTTCCTTGTCGGTGTAGATGACCTTTGCAGGGACACCGTTCACGCGGAAGATCATCTTGACGGCTTCGTCCACGTTCACGCGGCGGAATACCTTTGCACCCTGGTCGCCCATCGCAGCAGCCAGCGGAGTCATCTGCTCCATTGCACGCTGAAAGCCGATGGATTCTTCGGCCATGCGGGCACGAGCCATGGGGCTGTCGTACTCGATGTCATAGCCGAAACCAGCATCCACAAGAATTTGCGGAGGCTCTGGCAAGTAGCCGCGAGAGTGCAGCACGGCCAGTTCACGGCGCACCACGACCGTCAAAAACTCTGACTCAATGCGACTGGCGGACGGGGCCAGCAAAGCGCCTCGCTCCTGTGCCTTCATCATCACCTCGTAAGCCGTCATGCCGCCAGGCGTCGGCTCAGTAAGAATCTGGAACAGCGTATTCCAGAATGCATCCTGAATGACCTTGCGCTTCTGGTCCATCATTTCCAGACCAAGGCCAACATCGCCTTTGAAGTCCAGTGCCTGGATCATCGGCCGGCCTTGGCTGTCCATGCCGCCGTAGTTCACGGCGCCGGCAGACATGCGGATCGTGTCAAGGATGCCATCACGCCCAGCCAACAATGGAGGCAACGCACGCAGCTCCGCCGACTGCATCGTCGTGCGGTTCATGTCGTTCAGCATGTGAATGTCCGGCAGGACAATCTCACTGGGGCCTCGACCATAGACTTCACCTGGGGTGACGCTGTAGCGGTTCACCGCGTAGGGGAAACTGGTGAAGCCCTCTTCATGCACCACAACGGGGCTGATCGTGCATACGTCGTACTGCACGAACTTCATGCCCTTCTTGTCCAGGCGCGAAGCCTCCCAGTCCTTGCGCGGGCCGCACACGCTGATGAAGGGGAATTCCTGTTCTGGTGTTCGTTCTGCGGCTGTCAGGACCGCTTGGGGTAGTTTTTCCTTCCCGAACTCAGCCACGGCTTGACGGGCTGTCAGGCTGTACTCACGGCTCATCAGGTCCACGACACCGTGCTGGTTCTCGGCGAAGTAGCACTGCCACAGTGGGACGGACTTGTAGAGAATCTTGGTCCCGGTGTCCCCGATAAACATGCACATCGTGTTGAACGCACCAAGGTCGGTGTAGCACTCCTGCACCTGGTTGTCGAAGTTGGCGGCGTACCGTGCGGCGAACAGCGTCTTGGTCACGCTGTCGAAGTAGCGCTGGACCTCGATATCCTCGTTCAGCTCTTCATCGGGGCTCTTGAGCTTCTGCCAGGTGGTGTTGCGTGGCGTGACCAGCGAGTGCACTGCAGCTGCGAACCGATGCAGAGCTAGGGCAGGCACAGCGTCAAAGATGCGCTGCGTTTCCTTCTGTCCCTTGGGCTGGTTCGGGCCCCAACGACGGTTGAACTTCGCCCGGCCTGGGGCGATGACTAGCGCAATCTCCTGCCATGTCTGGTCGAAGGATGCACGTATGGTGCGCAGGCGTTCATGCTGCGCGATCAGGGAGCGGGCGTCGGATTCCATTTAACCGCCCAGCAGAGATTGCACAGCCAAGGAAGAAGTGGGCACTGACGTATCCCCAGCGAAGACGTTGTTCGAGCGGGAACGGCGGCGGCGGATCGTGTCGCCAGCCTCGCGGTCGATCAGCGCTTGGTCAACGGTCGGGGAGTCTGGAGCGTCAGGAACGCCGGGAGGCTTCGGCATCCACGTCTTGCGGAAGTCGGCGTTAACCATCTTCACGCTCTTGATTGGGTTCGGGTTTGTAGTCGCTTTGAAGCTGCGCCCGAAGTCGAAATTTGCCACAGGAAATCCCCTTTACGGGGAACCGTACCGGCTACCTGTCGTGTCGGCAACAGCGTAGCGGTTTGACGCGCGCACCGGGTCAACGTGGGTCAACACCCAGGAATCGGCCCTGTCTGGGGACCGTTGAATGCGTTTCTTGTGTTCCTTCTTGCTCTCCATCAGAAGGAGTCCGTCGCGGTAGCTGTAGCGGACGGATGACAGCTGCGCCTTCAAATCTGGTTCTGGCGGAACGACGCAGCCACCAGCCTTCAGGTAGTCGAGCGCACGGCGCCACATCCGGGCCTTGACGTTGTAGTTCAGGTCATCCATCAGCCTAGCCCCGGTGTGCAGGCCGATGACGACATCGCGATACTTGCTGCGCATCAGGGCGTCATAGCAGCTAGGACCGGGACCGTCCAGCTCGATGACGATGCCGCCGATAGTCCCACCAGACTCTTCCAGCCTGCGGCACTCGTCCACCACCCGTCCGGCAAGATCAGGCCCATCTACCTTGCGGACACCGATCTGTGGCGCGGTAAACAATCCCCTTCGCATAGTGATGACACTCTCGTCGTCGCCCATGTGCGCAGCGTCCACGCCGATCATCCAAGGCCCATTGGGGACCACATCGGCCGGGCCTTTGCGCTGGGCATCCTCGACTAGCGACCCAGGAATCCACGAATCGGAGGTGGAAGCGTTGTAGTCAATGTCCACCTCCTGCGCCAGAACCACGGGGTCTAGGTCGTTCTGCTGCTTGGCGTACCATTCCGGGCCTTTGCGGGGATCGTCGCGCCAATGGAACGTGAACACCTTCACCTTTCCGCTGTGGCGCTTGCGGTAGAAGGGATTGCCGTTGCCGTTGGGGGTGCTTACGTCAATCTTGCAGTTCGAGGTTTGAGACAGTGCTGCGTCGATTGTTTCGGGGCGCTCGTAAAAAGCCGACTCGTCCTTGAAGTAGATACTGGTCCGGTTGCCGCGGCCGATGTTATCGCCCGATTCGCCCACGATTGCCGCGCCATTCTCTGGGTTGGTGATCGTCATGAACGGCGCATGCTTCTTTGGAATCCAGCCGCGAGGGTGAAACTCCGCCGGAAGCAGGGCAATAAGCTGACGAGCCTTCCAGAACAACGACTTCGGGTCGTTCAGGTCGTCAACGTACTCCTCCTTGCGGGAGCCAAACCCGATCACAGTGCCTGGGTGAAACAGCCACATCCAGCAGGCGAATGCCACGCATAGCCACGACACACCCATGTCGCGCGACTTCTCGGCCAGTCCGTCCTCACGCGCCAGCCATCGGTCACGCAACCAGTTGATGTATTGCTCCTGCTTCGGGAACAGCAGGAACGGCATGGTTGTGGGTAGCCTGACCTCGGCATTGCGCGGGTCGAATGTCACGCACCAGTCGGTGATGAACTTGGCCGGGTGGTCTTTGTAGAACTCGCGCAGGCCAGGCAGGATGCTGGGGTCAGCGCGAAGACGCTTTAGACGCTCGGTGCGCTCCAGCCAGATGGGGTCATAGTCCGGGGCGGACCAGTTGAAGTCAGCCACCAATCATGCGCTTGTAGGCTTCTTCGGCGGTCAGCGTCAATGTGCTGGAGGTTTGGATGGGCGGGGCGTCAGGATCGCCGCCAATCGCCACCTTGTCAGTCATGCGCGACGACATGCGGGCCAACTTCCACTTGATGTTGTCGGCCTTGAGTCGCAGGCCAGCAACTTCCACGGCGGTTTCGGCCTTGGCGGCAGCGTCCGAAACGTCGTCCAGCTTCTCGAAGTGGAAGTCAGCCCTAGCCTCGCGGGCGCGCGCGTAGTTTTCGCGTCGGCCTAGGTCGTCGTTAATCCAGTTCAGCACTGAAACGTAGTTCAACCCCGTGGCTTGGATGAAGGTCAGCAGGCTCTCCCCACCAGCCACATGATCCATGATGCGTTGCATGGAGTCCGGCGCCTCCCGGAATGCGTCAAGCGCTGCGCCCATCAGCCCGCCTTGGCGGTCTTCGCGGCAGCCCGGCGCTTACGCATGTACTCACGCATGTAAACTTTGCGGTCGGCTGATTTGGTGCTGTTAACTTCTGGCCTGTTAACCACAGGTTCAGTTTTTACAGGTGTTAGCACGGCTTCGCGCTCGGCGGCTACCTTGTCCAGCCGAGTGGAGATCTGGGCTTTCTGTGTTTCGCTGAGACTCATTCCGCCAAGCTCGCAGCCATTGCAAAGATGCTAGACCCTGCCCGGCGCTCCTGGCGGATGACGCGCACTTCCCGCTGACCGAACATCAGTTGCTCGGGAGTGAGGCGGATTCCGCGGGAGAAAGCAGCTGCCAAGATGGATTCGTAGTACTTTTGCGGGATGATGCCCAAGCGGTGGGCGCGACGCTTGTCGATCTTGTTCCAGCGGTGGATGGTCACGCGGTGGATTCCGATGGCTTCAGCGAGGGGCGTTACACCGTTGAATGCGGCTATCACTGTCTCGGCTGGCGTCATGGGGCGCCATTGTTACATCGGCTGTTGTTTCGAGTCAACTGTAGCGCTTGCCGCGTGTCCAGGTCTTCACGGCGGCCCAACAAGGCTTCGCTGGCAGTCTTTTTTGCTGCTGGATTCGACGTAGCCGCAACTGCGATCGCATGCAGCGCCCAGCCACGGTCAGCGGCAATGTCTTGCGCGTCACGGCACTGCCTGTGCAGAAAGTCGAACCGTTCCTGCAGCGCGACTAGCTGGGTGTCTTGTTCGGCTGCTAGCTCGGCGGCACGGGCTCTGGCGGCGCTGAAGCCTTCCCCGTAGTTCATGAATTCGCGAATGGTGACGAACATGCTGCCTGTTGCGCCATGAGCCAGCGCCTTGATTCTGTCGGCGAGCTGGGTCATGCCAGCCGCCCAACCAACAGAGGGACCAGCCAGTAGCCGACGAGAAAAGCCAATGCAGCGCCGAGCCATATTCTGGTGCGAGTCATGGCTTCACCATTGCAGCGGCACGGCGACGCTTGAAACGCCACTTGTCGATGGCAGCAACCACCCAAAACAGCGCATACACGCTGAACAAGCCGCCGAACAGAATGGCGCCGATCACGTCCCCGACGGTCCACACAAATACGTTTGTCACGCAGCCTCCTTCAGCCCATCGGGCATGTTGACCACCATTTCATAGCCCATCGTTTGCAGTTGCTCCGCCGTAAGCGGCACGGCTCGGCTAGGCAATTCCTGGTGCGGTCTGCTGAATGAAACCGTCACCCTGCACAGATGGCAGTAGCACTTGAAATAATCTACGGTATCCGGCTCGATGGTATCGAGCACGCAATCGGCGGCTTTTGTTTGGCACGACATCACTGCGTGGCAATTTGGGCAGGCCATGCGGAAGTTCACGTAATCGAACATTCCCATCACTTCGCTCCTTGGTTAAAAGCCTGCCGCACCTGCCACCTTGCACCCGCCCGCGAGGCAAACCACAGGTGAAGCTCTCGGCAGCAGTCTTGCAGTAGTAGGCGTGGGTTGTCGATTAAGCCGGCTTCTTGCGATTTTTCACAAGACATTTTTCACCTTCACGAATTCCGGCGCTCAAGTTTCCGAGCCCAAAAAACTTGAGGCTCTCCACAACCTCATCTGGCAAGGTGACGGAGCGCGGCTTGGCGCGCGTCTGCCCCAGCATTTTGCGCGCCTTCTTCATTGCCCCAGAAGATAAAGATATTCCACGCCGGGGGAATTTAGTTTGATGAGCGCTTGCAAAATAACGTCTGCAACGACACGCAACACCTCATCTCGAGCGTCGGCGGCGTAGCGAGCGGCGGCGTCGGCGGCGTCGGCGGCGGCG
>JAOYMO020056955.1:0-11220 GCA_025802455.2 Iodosphaeria phyllophila
CTAACTAATGTAGCCACAGACCGACCCAGCCACACCGACCCGCTCCTCCTCAAACCCCGACCTGCAGCAACCCCACCGGAAAATAGCTATGCCCACAGTGCCGCCTGTGCTTATTTCTGACATATTCTGTGAACCGGTGTCCCCAGTGTGTGTGCGTATGTATACTGGATCCTTCAACATTTGAGGATAATACCATTTCAGAAAAAACAATCATGCCGGGTTGTTCATGTTGCAGCCAACTGGTGGCCTCGGGACTTCGTCAAAGGCTGCCCGAACGATACCCTGGAGGACTATAATGTTGGAGGATAACAGGGGGACCCACTCTAATGTAGTGAGTTGCATTCTTCTAGATCTGTATCAGTTGTCAAAGTCAAGTCACTAACCATTGCGTACGTGTAGGCTGTGATCGTACCAACTATTTGAAACCTGTATCCATGTTTGTTGTGCGAGCTGGGAGAATTCGAAGCTTTCTATTTACTGGTCTTTTTGAGTGTTCTAATGTTTCATTGAAGTGCAACCGCCTAGAAACACCCGATAATAACAAGCTTGAAAATCCAACAGAAACAAGATCATTTTCAAAGTTTAACAAAACAGTATGTAGTGTGAAACGAGATAGAGGGCTGCAACTATACAGGTGCAACAACTCTATGATTCTTCATTCGTGCTGCCCAAATCGAATTCCATATATCTCGATGAACACAGTAAAAGAACGTCCAGCCTTCAGAGCAAGGAAAACCAGTGATTATTACAAAGACACAATGCAGGAACACCAGGCGGTCAAACAGAGACATAAAAGTGACGATGATCCCGCCAATCCGGCCGCTCTAACGAAGAAACCAAGCTAAGCAATAACGCAGCCTGTTCTCTTGTACACTCTCCACCATGCCAGGGCGCTACCAATCTTTACTTGATCATCCTCGGCCCGGAGTCTTTACTTCAAAGGGCCCGCTTTTCTGCGACGGAATAGACCACGGCGTAATCAAGGCCTTGAGTTTATTCGATCCCCACTCAGCCCAAGTTTCTGGATCCAGGAAGTTCTGATGGTCTTTTGGCCCGACTCTCATCGGCATCAACCGAACGATATCTTCCATCACATACTTTCTGTTCGTCTTCCATCCAGGCTGAGATCTGTCACTCCACAGAATGTAGGTATGCTGGTTAATGCCGTGTATGAACCAGCCGCGTTTAGCCCAGTTAGAGGCATGCTTCAGCACTCCTTCGATCGTCTCCTGGTTCCATTCTTGCGGATACGGTGAAATTATGTACCCGATATTGTTTCCGTGTTCCGAAAGACCTGTCTCCCATGCATGATTGGGTCCGGAGTCGGCCATTCCTGCCAGGTCTCCCGGAACCCTGATCCCCCGACGTGACTTAGCATATTTGGTTTTGAAATCGTCGCTCATGCTCTGATCAATTTCCAGCATGTACTGTTTATTGTCATTCAATCGAGGACCACCGAAAACAAAGTTATCGCCTTTTATAGCTAGCTTTGGGATGATCGAATCTTCATTTCCACGGAGTATTGTGTAGATGCGATGGGTGATGGGTTTGTTCAATCCTGGCCCCCTCACTGTAAATTCCCTTAGGAGCGTCCCCAATTCCCCTAAATCCTTTTCGACGTCGTCGAATGTTCGCGTCCGCTCCGGTACAACAGTCACGGTGTCGAATTTTTCATGCTAAGGTGAAGCTCAGTCAGTCTTGTATGAGTGAATGGTGATTAGGCATATGCAGAGTATGGGGTATATCGTAGAACTCACGTCGAAACTTTTACTTGCTTCCACGGGTCTTGCAGCTTGCCAAGCTTCGATACCTCTTCTCAACAGTGCGGCATAGACTTGCAGCCCTACAGGAACAATGAGGAATAAACCGCGCAGTAACATGCTGGCTAGTGTTGCTTGAGCCCTTCGAATGACTTCAACAGAAATCTCCCTAGTGTTAGTGATATTTCAAGAGACTGTTTGTTTATCTTGTAGAAAATGGAGCCCACGTTGTCTTGTATGGTTATCAAATCCAATTTCCACCGGGATGGCAAGCGCCTTTTATCAATAGCCCTCGTACCGAGAGATACCCCTCTTGGTAGACGAATCCATTAAACTCACTGATCGACTAGCAGGCAAGTTACCTAGTTACGGTAGATAGAAAATATCTGCCTACCCTGGACGAGTGGGATTTTCAACACCAGCCTATATGAACCAGCGGATGATCATATCAAAATTAGCATCCAATGTGATATGGGCGGGTTGAAGATGTCGCGATGGTAATCGCGCCTTTTCTGACGTATGAAGTAACTGATCAACCAAACGTTACTTGGGGCATCCACTGCAGAGTACCCTGTTGATAAGTTTCTTGGCGTTTTAGGGTACAGTAGATTTTCGATGCCAACGAACAGGAATCACCTGGCTGGCCTGAGTTCGGCTGTAAGATATGGTATCTACAGCTCCACCGCTACCGATATGGGCCCACGAACGGGCATGCGGATGCTGGTGTATCCTCCCACAATTTCGATGCCCGTCGTATTGTGTCCTGTAAGGCGCGATGAGGCGGCAGGATTACGTGGTATCCCCTCAATCCTCAAAATCACGTCAACAGGGGGGAGGGGACCCACATGATGGGCATGGTATAGCAATTGAAGTACCGTGGAGATGATCTTGGCGTTTTGATCGCGCGTTTCTAACCCGCCATCAGGATCAGGTACTTTAAAGATCTCGAGCCCGTGCTGTGGCCCAGAGGTTCAACTTCATCTATTGGTTGGACCTTTGTTGATGTGATTTGAGGATTGAGGAGGTATGATTCTTTTCCGAAGGTCAAACCAGCTGTGGGAACAGTGCAGTATTTCGATTTCACAAGTTGAAAGGGTCTCAATGTGCACAATAAGGCCAGATCTTCACCTTTCTTAGGCCGGGTACGCTGATATGCCAGGACTTTAGCCGTTTACCGCGGCTCTACATAGTACATAATTTGATCCTGGAGATAAAGATCAATTTACCATGTAAATGTCGCAATCTTTCTCTCCTGCCACAACAGATCAGCCCGCTGTCATGGATTGCCCGCTCGAACTCGCTTTCTCGCTCATGCCCACCCTCCCGCCGCAATCTCACGGCGACCCAGGGTGGTAACCAGTCCAGTCCTGCACCAGTCCGGCCCGGACCAGGTCAGTCAGTCCAGGCCAGGCCTTGGTTTGGCAGGACTGACTGGCCTGCTTACCACCCTAGCGTAGCGGTATCATGATCCAGGATGGATGGGTCATGACAGGGCGGAGATGCTGGATACATCGCGCGTGGGTCACTGGGGTTTACATTATTCCCCTCCTCTACATAATTTCAATCCGGGTAGGCAAATTCGGGAGACAAAAATACTCTATAAAATGGACAAACGCTGTCCTTTGACGTGGTTACCAGACTTCCTCGCTCTCCACGCTGCCTCCGATGGTAGTGCTTCTACCAGGCCCAACGAGACACTTCTGAACAGCCAAAATTTCTGCCAGCAGTGACAGCACCAAGGGCACTGTCAAGTTGGGTTTGACAAAAACAGAAAAGGTGGCGGGGCCATGAAATTATTGTTGTGTCATTTTTTCACTACAGGCAGGGCCCTATGTAACGATATGGCTCGTAGAAGACCCTATCTCGTTATTCAATAAAAAGCTATTTCGGTTTGCTCTATGATGCCGATCCTCAAAGCCTTACACAAACAGTGATAGGACGGTGATGGCTATGAAGGAAAAATGGTGATGGTAAGCCAGAGAGTTAGAAATCACTATCGCAATCGGTGTGTACCGTGGTTGCCGGCGTAATTATTTCATCCCTACCATATACTTGCAGGGGTTTCCTCACCCCCGCACCACAAAGTAAAAATTTCTCTTCCTACGCAATCATCGCCAACGCCCTCATTGTCGTAGAGTATTTACTAGAGAAAGATGACTGACTGCAATGTGCTGGTGAGCATAAGATAGGGCCTTTTCTAGTGTTGTTGTAGCGTTAGTACGACAGTGAGGGTGTTGGCGATGACTGCGTAGGAAGAGAAATTTTACTTTGTGGTGCGGGGTGCGGAAGCCCCTGCAAGTATATGGTAGGGATGAAATAATTACGCCGGCAACCACGGTATCCAAGCCAAGCTATCCCGCAGACTTCGCACTCACCTAGTAATAAAACAAACTAGGTTGATTTGTCCAGACCGAAATGTTCACTTTGATCACTTACGCAGTAGTGTCCCTGACCCTTGGATGTCAGCCTTCGGGTGCATCACCCAGTAATCCCAGTCAGTGTTGGCAACAAACCAATCAGTCAATCGGTGACCCTTAGTTTGGACTGGTTTGCGGAAAAGTCAGATTTGTTTGCATTATCTGCGGGTTTGGTTTACAGTTTGGCAAGTGGTATGGTGCAATCATGCTAAAACATGACTATGGCAGCACTTGCCTAGATCACTGCCGTAGCTACGGTCCGCATACCGAATTGGATAGCCACACAAACAGCTGCTGTGTACAGTGGGTTGGATTAACGTACAGTACCAGCCCACCTCCCGGGCCAGGCAGTTACTTACTGTGGATTCCCTTGACCGTGTGGCTTTCGCTTCTGCTACTCGGGACCTGGGATAGGCTGACTTCGGGTGGGAACGGTCACCCTGGGAGCGATTCCACCAATAAAGTTATTGCTATCGTATTAGGCCTAAAATGAATAGATTAATTAGATTTAAAGAGTAAAATGAAGATCTAAGTCTATAGTGCGGACTAATCTGCGCGCAAATCTGCAATAAAAAAGCAAACCTTCAACGTTGGCTTTCTGGTATAAAAGTGGGGCTTTTGGGATCCACAGGGATAGTGGCCCACGAGGTAGGTTTGTACATTATTGCCACGGTGAAAATCAAAGCTGAAGAGAAGAGAAACTATTGAAATGACTTAAGGACCACAACCTGTATGCAATGTTCTCGACAAAAGCCGCGGAATTTTCCGGGTGGGATAGGCTGGTTTTCCTGCTTCGTTCTGTTTTCTGGGACACACCAAAGAAACTAGGCTCATGACAGTTGGAGGCTTTCAATACGAGGCTTCTACAAATACCGCAACGGGTTTATTAGGTGTCCAATTGAGCCTTGTAATTAAGTCTGGGTTAAGTCCGGGACCAAGCACGACCATAAGTAGGGGCTAGCATGACGGTGATCCGGAGACGGTCTTATTCCCGTACATATTTTCCGTACCGATAGTATTCCCCCTGCCTTTCAAGCTGTCTAGTCTCTTTTTTTGCTTCTATGAGAGACTGATGCTGAATTCTACGGTTAAACAAACCAATTCCGCTATTCCCGGTGACCGGCTAGTCGGCACCATCATCCGTAGCCTTGTTGCGCCGTTCATCGTCATGTTCATGGACATGGGCATTCAAATGGTTCGGTAAATCTCCGTATTATCAGTATGATGCTAAAAAAAATGACCCCTTTACCTTGGATGATCATATCTCATGTAGGATACTAAAAACAGCCTCCAAGGCCATCGAAGCCTTGTCTTTGGAGGGTGCCGCCCCGTTCGTTGCTTTTCCACAACATGGTGGGGCGCGTTCCTCGGTCCGGTGCCTTGAGAGTGGTAAGGAGGGCAAAAATTGTACCAGAGGGAATGCATTAAGGATGATAGGTAAGTCGGCGTCTTATTTGCCAATATGAGGAACCAATTCTAATCTCTAAGTTACAGTCGATGGGATATGGGTATTTCGGGAGTGATGTACCCAAAACGGGGGGATCACCATCGGGATGGCTGTGTTCTGCCTTCTGATCTGGTGCGCAGTTGAGCAAAGCTTCGATCAGTGAGTCTCTATACCATCCTCCGTTTACCTCAAATAACACCTTCAAATAACCATATCTAGTATGGCCTTGGAGGAGAAGAATTAGGGGTCGAAACGACATTGCCTCCCTACCTTTTGCATTCTTGTCTCTATCGTTTTTGGCCGTTGTGTCCGTATCTCTGCCTCATCCCGCCGCCGTTTCTTCGTTGCCTCCCTATCCTCCATCACTACCATAAGATATGATTTTGAGTGGCAAAGCACAACGTCAAATTCGAAGGGTAAGTAGCGATGGGGGAGGCGAGTGCGGCGCGTTATGACAGAAGAAGCAGGAAGATCTTGTTTCTTTCCTCGTCTATCGAGCAACCGATGCCGATTTTCATAGGAAATAGCACGGTGATCTCAAATCTCACGACGCCCTAGATCGTGGGCGTCGCTACCTCACGCTGCTTCGTGGTTTCTGAATTGACCTTCGGCGTGCTTGGCTGGCTCGTCGAGCCTTCGTACTATCGTTCTTTCATGCCTTCAAATAGTATTCATGTTTGATATAGCTCCTTTCGAACAGCTTTAAACGTAAATAAGAGGTTGATGGTACTATTACTATTACTACTACTACTACTACTACTACTACTACTACTACTACTACTACTACTACTACTACTACTCCTATAGGAGCGCCGTCTCCCGCTTCATCCGCCGCATCGACGCCACCTCCCCCCGCCGCCATCCTCTTCTCTCCCGCCTTCATACAATGGAGCGTCCAGTCTCGGCCATCTGGTTGAAGTGCGGGTCGGTTCGGAGTGGCTCCAGATCTTTTCTCTTCTCTCCTTAGCCCTGGAGAGGGCCTCAAAGGGGAGTGCTTTGCGGCCCGCCACTCTTAATTTGGTGTTTCTCTCTCTTGTTTTTCTACTGTTACGAAGTTTTCTCTTCCAGTCTGGTGCGAGAAGTGCATCATTTTCCACCTATCCTTAGTTGTTAACATCAGTGCGGAGCCAATCACGCTGTCAGAATCCCACAATTTTAGGCGTTTTCTTACTTTCTTCTGTTTCGCAACGCATCCATCTTCTTCCAGTGTAAAAGCTGTCATCGGACGTGATTCCATGCTAGAATCTGCTCCGCATCATCAACGCGGAACTTCATGCTTGGCTTATATTAGAAGGGTCTCAATCTTCTCAGATCGGTCGAGGTATGCGGTCACAAGGGCACACATGAACCGACAAAATGATAGACTAGGTTGTCGGTGTCATAATGCTGGTCATATATTTATATGTGATGGTCATCTTGTTGCCCTTGGCGTCTCGTTACTCGTATAGACCTCAGCCGAGTCTTCTCATCTATGCCGTATTACAATAACGTTATGAAATTCTTTGAATCTTTTGCATGAAAAGCGAAGCCGGGATCAAGCACATGGAGGACTTCATACCCTGTATGAAGGCAAGAAGAGTTACTGTGGGCGGTAGATGTAGATAACACTACAAGTAGAGAAATGCTCTTGAGATAGTCTTAATCATTTGTTTGCAAAAATTGAACGATAAATGTCATCCTTCTGTATACCAGAGATAGTATAGTTCTATAAGCTGCTCTAATGACGTGAAAAAAAAGCCGCTACTGTTTACCTGCCATGGTCGTCGGGTATCACATCAACCGGACCGGAGAACGCCGTCCGATGCATCAGCCAGTAAGACCGGATATCCCATCGGCTCTAAGGTCAATGAAACCCGCCACGTCGCTGAGAACGACGGGATTCGTTGCCACGACCCCAACTTGCACCGCCACGGCCACGTCCTACTAGGCTGGGGCCGGAGCCCACATTATGACCTCGGCCACCACTCCCACGATGAACGGAGTGAGACGAACGGGACTCTATCGAACGCTCGCGCTTGGAGCCAGGCTCAGGTTCTTCTACTTCGACCTCATGTTCCTCGTACTGATCTTCAAAATGACGGCAGAGAACCTCGCGTTCATGACGAGCCGCTTCATGGTCAAAGATAAAACGAGTCGTCGATGCAGAGATTTCCGAACTAGCGTGGGCGTAGCTTGTAGTCTTGGGTTTATAGGGACTTGTTTGTACATGGAAAAAGGTGTCTTGCTGTAATCCGTTTGGTTAGCGAATAACTGGAATGAGAGTTGATCCAGGTCGGGAGATATATATACCTCCTGGTTGACTACGATCTTAAAATCGATCAACTTAGCAGGGTCAGTCTCCTTGCCCACAATTGTGTGTTTTGGGTGCTGCGCGTATAGCTCAAGAATGTCAAGCATGGCAGACACAACAACAGGGCGATCAGACCACCACTGGGATTGCGTCTGCTTTTTGACCGCTTCGCTGCCAACATCCGTCAAGTGAGCCGCGATCTCCACTACCGCGAGCGCAATGGACCAAGCTGGAACCTTTAGAAGAACGAGCGTTTTGTTCAGATCAATGCAAATGGACCAAACGGTTGGACTGATCGCAGTCAATTCCTCCAGCGTAAAAATCCTTTTCATAAGCTTGGCGCAAGGGGTCTGCGGATCTCTCGTATTGAAGTTGAAGGTGATGGACTCAAGCACACGGCGTTCCAGCCCAGTCATAGTTTGCGCCAATTTATCAAATGACTAGAATGGCCTCCCAGGCTTACTCAGCAAAATAATCGATATGGATGGTTCGATTCATAGCATCATGGGACAAGACAACGGAACTTACCTTGTCGTCTGCAGTCTTCTCCTCACCAACTCCCTTGAGATTGTATGCAGCGCATAAAATCTCTCTGGGCTTCTTCATCGTGTCTTCAGCCTTGCAGGCGACGAGCAAACAAGCCAAGGCAGCATCCTGAAAGTGCCAGTCACGCTTGGATTGATTTATCCGAAACTGATGATAGTATGTAGCGGCGCAGTTGAGAGTTTTTGTTGGCCTACCAGTCATTAGAAGCAAGGATGGGCTAGGAGGAAACCTAGGTACTGCCACCTACAATTGAAGGTAGACACGCACAGCTTCGATAAGGGTCACACCGTCGAGACGATCGGTGATTTCGCGTACAGGAATGACGCCGCCTTCGGATTTGAGCTTATCCTGGATCTCGGATTCGGTCATGTAATCGGCCAGCTCAACGATCTCGCCAGGAGCGGGCCCAATGGGCTGGGATTCGGTGCCGTTGGAACTCATGTCATCGGCGCATGGGCGCTAGAGGAGGAGAACACGGAGAACCTATCTTGTTCGATTCGGTTCCTGATCGCTTCTGAACTATCCTATGTACCAGCTTCCAGATGGGGGTCGCGTTTCCTGGAACGGGACGGGCGTGGTCTAAATGTAATATATGGCTTGCAAGCCAATGTGATATGATGGTAGCAGCCACAATCGGTTGCCCATGGGATATTTACGCTGGAGGTGTGAGTTGAGGCTAGCGCTATTCTCGAGGCATAAGAGGTGTTGGTGATGCAATGCTGGCAATGCTGGGAGTGTTGTCATCAATCACCGATGCTGCACTGATGTTTCAATCATAAATGTCGTTGTTGTAGGCCCTGTCGCGAGGAAATGTAGTCTCGCTGGGGTTGTCAGTGTTCTTGTTCACCACTACGACCTGTTCATAAGGTATCGTTACACACTTTCTTCAACATCGAGACAAGGCCATCCATCCTCAACCACAATCGAGGAAGGCCGTGGATGATATCTTTTGCTATCAGATTCAGAGAGATTGACTGGGAAGAGCCCCGTAGCGAACCAAGCTGATGGATGTGTAATATAATAGTGACATCGGAACCACTATAAACCTGTTACAATCACGTTCATGATCTTGCCCCAGGCAGGAGTCTGCGTTGTTGGCCAGCCGGCCTGTGGCCGTACATTTATGGAGCTTGATGATGTGTGGCGGTGCTGGCGAGAACCAGCCTAGCATCACAGCCTTGTCGAGAGTTGTGTTCGCAGGCACAAAACGCACCTTTGGGGAGCCTTCCCAGACGCAGTGTTTAGTGAACAAAAAAACGGGCACCCCTTCACTGCAATCGTGCTATTTCTTTACTTACGAATTCGAGTCAAAACCCTTGGACAGATTAATTGTTGGGCACTGGATGAGCTCTTTCCCAGGTACCCTGCACACAAGATTGCCAGATCCCACCAGATTCTGGATTTTTCAACTGCTTGCACATTCTGCATTTAGCATCCTCTCATTGTAGGATTGGAGAGTGAAATTGACCAGAGACATTGCTCTTGAAGACTAAGCTTTTTGCAGCAGATTTGAAGCCGAAATGAGGATGCCATGGGATAGGGGTGCTTTTTCACAAGTACCCCGGTCCAGGGTACTTGGTGCAACATGCAATTTGGGCCTGCAGCCAGGTTCCCAGTACCGATTGGCCGGAAAAAAGACCTTGATTTCAGGGCCGGTTTTCTCAACCGCCTTTGGTAGTAACACATAATGAAAATAACATCGAACAATCTATTGAAGAGCCTAATTCCGCACATGCCATCTCTTTCTATATCATCCCAGATTTGAATGCACTGTAACTGGAGAGAAATATTCAGTGAGGATTCAATGCTGGCATGGGCTGGTTTCTTATGCAAGAACAGAGCTCTGTTCCAAATCCACCTGACCACGATCATTGGTAGATTATTGGAAGATTATCCTAATATTAGAAAAGCCTAGTCACGGGCCAAGGACCGGAATCACGAGTATGTGGGCTGACTTAAGGTGAAAACAGAAAGCGCTCCTTGCTCTTACCTGACATTTTGTAGCAGGGCTCGTAACCAATGTACTGAGGTATCTTCCCACAATGCCCTGAGTTGGGTGTATTGCCGAAGTAGGCACTTGTCATTGTGCCGACATGAGCAAGGTTGGATAAACCCAAAATGGAGATGACCCTCCGAGCCCTCCGGCTGCAATTTCAGGATCCTTTTATCACTCTCGGGAGCGTAACCAGAGAGGATAACTTGAAAGGTGAGAGTTCTAGGGTAGGAATAGGACCGGATAAACCAAGTGTTTTATCTTTATGCACGGAAGAAGATTCAAAAAACGCTTTGAGGTCTTCAGGTTTGGGTAAGGATACCCAATCGCTTACAGTGGTATGCCCACGATAGACAACAACCATACTAAGCAGTATGTGAGAATGACCAACGGTCCTCGACGCACGAATTACTTTGCTGCGAGAGGCAGTCACCACCCGTTATAAGCAACCCAAGTCAACAAGCAACGATTCCGACTGCATGCTATGATTGCGTATTGTGGGCACACCACTGGTATGTTCTATCTTTGTCTTTCACTCAGCCTTCTGATACGTCTTTTGGCGGGAGGCAAATAAGCTTTCACTGAAGTACCTAAACTGCTATCAGTCAGTCATTCGGTCAGGGACACCGTGGAATACTTCGTGATGTCCGGAGAAAAATCAATTGTGGAGCTTCATGACTATCGTTCGAAGGTGATTTTCCAAACTTAGATCTTGAAAAGTGCTTTTGCAAGAAGAGAAGGGTAACCCACGACAAAAAGGAATGGCG
>JAOYMO020057045.1:0-11217 GCA_025802455.2 Iodosphaeria phyllophila
CCCACGGCCCTGTTGCCGTGCTGTCCATCAAGGGTTCGTTGGTTGCAGGCAACGCAGGTTTTGCTCGCCTCTTCGGCATCATCGGCTACCAGGACATCTCGAATGCTGCGGCTGAGATCGCCCTCGACAAGAACATCAAGACCGTGGTGATGGACGTGGACTCCGGTGGCGGCCAAGTGGACGGCCTGGAGGATGCGGGCAACGACATCCGCCGCCTCGACGCCATCAAGCCGGTGCTCTCGTACACGGGTGGCATGATGGGCTCGGCGGCCTACTGGCTGGGCAGCTCGGCCCGCAGTGTTGCCGCAGCGAAGACGGCTCAGGTCGGCTCCATCGGCACGATCATCATGCACATGGAGCGCAGCAAGATGCTCCAGGACATGGGCATCAAGGCGACCGTCGTGCGCTACGGCAAATTCAAGGCTCTCGCCAATCCGGTCGAACCGCTGTCCGAAGCCGGGCAGAAGGAACTGGAAACGATGGCCGCTGACGCAGGCAAGATTTTCGTGGAGTACGCTGCGGATCGTCGTGGTACGACTCCCGAAAAATTCCAGGCTACCGCTGGCGAAGGCCGTGTGTTCATGGGCCAGAAAGCCATGGATGTCGGCCTCGTGGATCACGTCACCAACATGAGTGATGCAATCAATCTTGCGAAATCTCTTGACAAGTCTGGTACACAATCTCACAATTCGCGCATTCCTGGAAAGGCCATCAACATGAAGCTCAGCAAAAAGACCATCCTCGCCATCGCAGCCTGCACTGCGGTCAACCAGCTCGGCCTCGCAGCGCCGGACGCAAACCTGCAAGGCATCGCGCTGGAAGGGGATGCGTTGACGCTCGCGACGGCTGAGGCTACCGAGATCGCCACGGCGTTCAAGGCCTCGACCGACAGCCTCGTGACCGCTGCGGTTGCGCCCCTGACCAAGGAAATCGGCGAGCTGACTTCCAAGCTGGCCGCCGCCGAGAGCGCGAAGACCACGGCGGAAGCCGCGACCCAGACCTTCCAGACCCAGCTCAAGGACAGCTCCGAACTCGCCGCGTCCGGCTTCACCGTGATGAAGGCCTCGATGTCCACCATGTCCGTGGCGCTCGGCGGCGCTGCCGGTGTCGGCGACGCGCTGACCGGCAAGGAGCTGGTCGCAGCTCACGAAGCCCTGGCCGAGAAATTCACCGCCAAGTTCCCCTCCGGTGGTGTGGCTGCGGTCACCACGACTGCGAAGCCTTCCGCCACTGCCGCCGATTCCAACCTCGACGCGCAGTTCCTCGCCCTGTCCAAGAACGCCGCCCCGGCCAAGTAAGGAGTCTCCATGTCCAAAAGCCACTTCATCGCTCCCGCAGCTGTCGCAGAAGACGCAATCACCGTTCGCCTGGGCACCACCGGCGCGAAGCTGCTGCCCATCGACGCCAACAAGCTGGTCAAGCTGATCGCCGAGTCGAACTACGACCTGTGCGCCGCTGGCGACCCCATCGAAGGCATCGTCTCGTCCGTGGACACCGCCACCAGCGGCGGTTTCTCGGTCGGCGGGATCTTCAAGGGCCGCAACAGCAACGGCACCATCTTCGTCATCGCTGACGGCCTGCAAGCCACGCCCGGCACCGGCACCATCGCTGTCGGCGACTACGTGGTCTGCGGCACCGTGACCGCCAAGGGCACTGCCCTTGCAGCCGGTCTGCCCAAGGTCTGCAAGGCGACCGTGCAGTTCGGTGCAGTCCCTGCTGACCTGACCGCCGCTGCCGCGCAGATCAAGGCCTCCCTATTCGCATGGCGTGTCGAGTCCCTCGGCACGGTCGGCACGGGCGCTGTCGGCACCCAGATCACCATCGTCCGCGTCTAACCACCCGCCACTTAAAGGAGTACACCCTCATGGCATCGTACAAGAACAAAGCTGGCGCGTGGATTCATGTCCCCGCCGAGGCGCTCGCGCCGTCCATCTACCAGGAAGCGCAGAAGGAAGGCCTCTCCCTGGCCCAGTTCATCAACCGCAGGCATCATCGACGCAGCCCGTGCATCCATCGGCTCGAAGCGGCCGCTCAGGAACTCGTCCTTGGGACGCAGCCAGACACGAGTGTCTTCACCACGGTACATGATCAGCTCGACATCGCCCGAGATAGGCTTCTCGGTCTGGAGAGTGGCCGTGAAATCGGTGCCGATCAGGTGGCCGTAATAGGCATTCGCCACGTAACCGAAATCAGTGATGCGCACCTTCAGGACATCCATGTCGCCGACCTGAGTGGGCACTGCCAACTTGACGGCTTGCGCCACCAAGTCATACACACGTCCGCTCTTGACGTGCTTGAATCGTGTTGGGATCATGTTCACCTCCGAAAAAGTTTTGAGCCGCGTTCTTTGGCCTCTTGGCACTTGATGCAGCGAATACGGCCCATCGCAAGGCGGGCCTCGTGGACATCACCCGCACAGTCGATGCAGTGCACGCCATCGAAGTCAGGGTGAGATTCGGGAGCGAGGCGATCCTGGACTGCCTTGATCGCCTTCTCGTTGTTGGCGATCTGCAACTCCTGCGCAGAATCGACCATCTCCGTATAGTTGTGGCCCATCAGCACCCCACGTAACGTGCGATGTCGATCACCTTGGCAGCGAGGTCGTCCAGCGACCCGCTGTTGTCGAGCAACTGGTCATGCTCGGCGTCGAAGACGATACCGGCCTCGCTGACGTGCTTGGCGGTCTTGGCCGTCATCTTCGCTTTGCGACCGCTCAGGTGGACGATGATGCCGCCCATGTTGCGGATCATCGTGGCTTCGTTCTCGAAGCGGAGATCGGTGATGACCCAGCGACCGCCGTTGGCACGGATGTGCTGCTCGGCCACCTTGACCCAGATGTCGTCATTGATGAGCTTGCGGCCCCACTCGGTGCCCAGCGTCTGGCCCAGGTGACGCCACGAAACGCCCAGCCAGGGGATGATGTCTTCCTTCTCCTCGGCGGAGGCGGGTGTCGGGCAACCCATCTCGGCGAGCATGCGCTTGAGCGGCCCGGCAAAACATGAGCGGCACGAAGCCACGCTGGTCGGCCAGCACAGCGCCAGCGGTGTCCTTGCCTGAGCCCGCAGGCCCGGTAAAGGCGATGACAGAAAGGGGATTCATGGTGTTGCTCCTGTAAGCAGTTGGTAGAAAAGAGAATCGGTCGGCAGTTGCACTTCCCACTCGTGAGTCATGACGACATGCTCGTCGTCACTGATGTCACCAGTGAGATAGTCCACTTTGCACTTCAGCAGTCCGCCGACCTCGACGCTGAAGGCCAGGGTCTTGCAGAACTTTGGAGCGCCTATCAGCTCCAGAAAACTGGGGCTGATAAAGCATCCAGGCACAACGCTCTTAGACGCTGCGGGCTGGTCTGGGGTCAGGGGCATAGAGTAGTTCCTCGTTGTTGTGAAGTTGCTTCACCGCTTCCTTCACCCGGTTCAGCACCTTGTCGGTCATGACAGGTGGGGGCAGGTGTGAGAAGGGGTAGATGTGGGTGCTGAACTGCCCGGAGGTCATCACTTCGGGCACCAGCAGGTGCTTGAGCATCTCAATGCGCTGCCGGTCGGTCAACGAAATCCGCTCGACAGCCTCGACAGCCTCGTTCAAGGCTGTCAGGCGCACCTTGCGGACGTGCGCTGTGCGCTTGATGCCATACACCTCTTGCAGCAACTCTTTCTGCCCTTGCAGCACGCGCAGGGCCTGTATCGCCCAGTCCACGGCCACGAAGTCGCGGATCGAACCGCTGTAGGTGTGTGCAAGGGAGCGCACCTTGGCGAGGATGTCGTAGTCGCAGCCCTCGAACAGGTCACCACGCGGCATGCGCAGCATCTCTTCCACCATGCCCGTCGAAGGAATGTCCCAGATGTCCGGGTACATCGCGGGCAGGCCGTCCTTGATGCCGACAGTGAAGCCGCTTTCAAGCTGTGCGAAGTAGTTGTTCTCGTCGGCCATGAAGGACACGAGCTTCGTGTTATGTCGCAGTATGTGCGCGCACTCCATGCTCAGCGTCGTGGCTGCAAGGTCTGTGATGTCGAGCGGGAAACCTTCCGGCAGCGACAGGTAAAGGCCACGTTCACGAATCTTGACGTGCGGGAGCACGCCAGAGCCGGTCAGGTAGCCTTCGTGTGTCGCCACGCGGAACGGGTGGTTCTTCAGTTGCAGCATCGCGTCTGACCACAGCTCGACCAGCTTGTCGCTGTTGACGTACAAGACTTGGTCGATGTAGTTGGAGAAGGGCACGCCGAACAGCGTGTCCTCCACCACGAGCGGTGGAACCTGCCAAGGCAAGTCCGTGAACTCGATCTGCCCCGCCAGGATGTCATCCTGGGTGAGGCCGATCTTAGCCAAGGCCTCGATCACAAGGTGAGCGAGGGTCTTGGCTAGGGACGCAGCTTTCGGCATCAGATCACCTGACGGCTCATTGGCAACCTTCGCAGGGGCCGTCCACGGCGCAGGAACCGCCGTCGAGCGGCTTATCAGAGCCCAGGTCCACGACGGGCTCGGGAACGACGTTGAGGGCCACGCCGCCGACGTTGGCGGGAGTGGCGTCATAGGCTGCACGCAACTGCTCGCCGCTGAAATCTTCACGGGACTTGGCACCGGAAGGCTGCTCGCCGACGAGGTACACACCGGCAGCTACCGTACCGCCTGTCGCACCACCTTCCAGGATCACGCGCTCGGCACCCACGTCACGGTTGACGGCGGCCACATCGCTGAACTTGTCGCCGTAGCGCTTCGCCAACTTCTTGATGTTCAGGTCCATGGCAACGGTCGGATCGAGATCGAACACGCCGCACAGCGTGCCCATCACTTCGCCGAGGCCTTCCACGATCTGGACGGAGAAGCTGGATTCAGGCTTGAACATTTCAGGGCTGTTCGCCAGCTTCAGGCTGATCAACGCGATGCTCACGTTGAGTTCGAGCAGCATCCGGGCCTTGGTCCACATGCCGGAATCACCCACGCTGAGCCGCGCCTGCGTGCCCTTGGTGAAGCCCACGTCGATGGCACGTTGCAGCACGTTCGGGCTGACGCCGAGTTCCGGCAGCAAGTTCGCCACGTACCAGAAATCGTCACCAGCTTCTTCGTTCAGGTTGTGCAGGTCCAGCACGCCGCCTTCACGCACGAGCATCACGACAGCCTTGCCCTTCTCGTCCTTCGCACCGCTCGGGTCGATACCCTTGCCGTAGACGACGAACGCCTTGATGGTGTCGATGAACTCGCCCATCTCACCACACAGGCCGAGGGCCATGTGGATCAGGTGTTGGTCGAAGGGGAATTCCTTCAGGGTGCGGCGTGCCAGCGGGACATATTCGTTTGCGATCATGGGGTATTCCTTTTCGGGATGGTAATGGCACGATGTGTGCCGGAAGATTTGCCCCATTTCTGGGGCAGGGCGAAGTCCGTCAAAGCGATCTGCTCCAACGAAAATTTCAGGTGTTTGTCCAGGTTGTCCAGGCCAAGCAGCCACTCACGGTAATGACGTGGCACCTTGTGCAGAGGTGTGCCCTCATGCTTGCCCCAAGGCATCTCGTGCAGGACGAACGTCGTAGTCGCTACGCTTTCGAGCGAGCGGCCTGAGAGCGGCAAAAGGTACTTCAGTAACTGGTGGGCCGTCATCACGTCGGCCATGGCCCTGTGTGACACGCCGCCACCGGGCAAGCCCAAGGCGTCCTTGAGCGTGTCCAGCTTGCGGTTCTCGGTCACCACAGTACAGAAGAGCTGGGCCAGAAGCAAGGTGTCCACGGTAGCTACCGCCTTGCCGATAGGCGTGAAGAGCGGGAGGTCGAAGTCGATGCGGTGGCCGATCAAAGCCACTTCACCGTCCATGCCGCCAGGGCCGAAGGCGGCATCAACCCACTCCTCGATGGTGGGGCAGTCCTTCAACGATTCGAGGCTGATGCCATGGATGGCTTCAGCCTCGGGGGAAATTTGACAGGTGGGGCGCAACAGGCTCTCAGCCCGGCCCAGTTCTTCCAGCGTGTCAGGGTCGATCTCGATCATGGCGATCTCGATAGCCTGCTTGTTCTTGTCAATGCCGGTGGTCTCGGTGTCGAATACGATGTAGCGATCTGGCAATTTGAACTCCAAAAAAGGGCGGCCCGGAGGCCGCCCTTTGCTTACACGCCGCCTGCTTACGCAGCCGGTGCCGGGGCCTGCTCGAAGGCCACCTCGGTCCAGGTGCGGTCGCCCTTGGACGTGGGGATCGCCGTCAGCTTCAGGACACCGCAGCGGGACATGTCGGCACCACGGGAGCCGAGGATCGACTGCTCCATGCGGTAGCGCTTGAAGCGCTGCGCGCTGGTCGGCGACAGGTTCATCTGCACCAGCTTGCCATCCATCTCACCGCCGATCAGCGTGCCGACCAGAACGACACGCTCGCCCATCTTGGCGTTCGGGCGACCGGAGTCCTTCAGCGCAGCCAGATACTCCTGGCAGTTCTCGCCTTGGGTCGTGGTCACGCCGTCGTCGCTGTAGCGCACGAATTCGATGTCGGCCTTGTCGTCGGTGCCGGGGCTGATCTGGTAGTTGTCCTGGAAGGACAGCAGTTCCAGCACGATGGCCGCGCCGATGGACTTCTTGTTGTTTTCCATGTCGAGGAAGTTGCCGTTGCTGGCCTGGATGCGCGACAGCGTGTTCCACTCGACGGTGAAGGCCTTCTTGAAGGTCTCGGCCACGATGTCCACCGGACGGGAGGCAACAGCCATGGCATTGGCCGGACGCACGGCCACGGCGGTAGCCACAGGCGTGACGGGATCGACCTTGGCTTCGGCGGGCGCTGCGTCGGCAATGGAAGCGGGAGCGGGAGCAGGCGTTGCAGCAGGTGCTGCGACGGAGACGGGGGCCGCAGTTTCAGCGGTCTTGCCCTTGGGAGCGAGTTTCGGAATGTTCATACCTATACCTATCTTTCTGTGTTTGTCCGCTTTTTACCGGACTGTCATCGTGCCAGATCAGGACACGAACTGTAGAGAATAGCACATTTCGCAGCCGTGTCAACGGCTACTTGTAGAGGCCGACCTTGAGCTTCATCAGCTCCTCGACATCGAAGATGTAGCAGCCCGGCTGCTCCAGCATCTCGCCGTAGCCGTACTTGATCAAGGCGGGGCTGTCCTTGATCGAGTGGACGAAGGGTTGCAGGCCACCGAAGAGCGGCTTGCTGCCTGTCGTCTTGCTGTGCGCTCGGTACTTCAGGTACGCCTGTGCCATGTTGATCTCCAGCACATCACGGCCTGCACGGTTGCCCTTCATGTACTCACGGCCACTGCGCAGCGTGAATGAGGCATCAGGATCGAGATACGTCATGACAGCGAAGGAGTCCATCACCTTGGCCCACTCAGCCTGCGTCGAGGGCTGGAGGTCAGCCATACGTGCGTAAATGCCGCCTTCAAGGTCCTCGAACTCCTGCGCGAACTCGTCAGCACCGAAGATGGAATCCACGACACGCTTGAAGCGCAGCAGGCCGAAGCGTGCCACGGTGAAGTTGAACACGCTACGCTCCTTGGCACCTTGCTTCTCCGCAAGCTGTTGGTCGGTGAGGCCACCTTGCTCAAGGTCGGCTTCCGTCAGCATGAAGCGGTTGCGTGCGGCGGTGAACATCACGTCGAACTCCTTCTGGAGCCCGGCGATGGTCGTGGTGTTGATCGCCTCGCTGGCGAGATACTGACCGAGGATCGACATCTGCTTCTTGTTGCGCTCCCACACCTGGAACTTCTGAAGCCACTTCAGTGACACGCTGGACGCAGGCTTGACCACGGTGAGCAGCACGATACGCTCGGACACGGCAGACTCTTCCTCAGCGGCCTCGCCGATGAAGACGAGGGGTGCAGCGAGCTGAGTATGCGACAGGCTGCGGTAGTCATCGGAGTCGCGGTTGCCGCCGCCCTTCATCACGTCACGCATGTTGTAGGCGTCGCGGAAAAGCAGCTTCAGGCGATTGTGCGTCTGCAAATCCATTTCGTGCGGCTTGTACTCGTCCAGGATCAGCGGGATCGAGGCAGAAGCTGTCATGTGCTGCGCAATGGCGAAAGGCGTGGACTGGGGAGTCAACGCCTTGGGTTCCTGGTTGAAGAAGAAGAGGTGAGCCATGGTCTTGGTCATCTCCGTCTTGCCTGCACCGGCTGCGCCGTTGATATGCAGGAGCGGAAACTTGCCATAGGCCTTGTGAAACAGTGTGCGATAAAAGCATGCCGTAAACCAGCCGATGTACTTGGAGATCACGTCGGCCTTCTGGCACGTCATCATGGCACGCAAGGTGGTCTTCAGCGACTCACGATTGCCCTCTTCGTTGATCCAGACAGTCAGCTTAGGACTGTCCGAGATGTCGGTCTTGAACAGGCCACGCGGATCAGGGTGGCCCTGGAACGAGATGTCCAGGTTCTCCTTGTTGCGCACACGCGGGTCAAGGATGACACCACGACCGTCAGCCCACACAAGGAACGGCTCACGCAGGTCCTTGTCTTCGTGGTTCGGGATATTGAAGATGTCGAGACCTTCACGTTTGGCGATGTACAAGGTACGTCCCTTCTTCTTTGCGAGTTCAATGAACCGCATGAACAGGCCACGCAGGTGGCTCTCGGAACCCTGCATCTGGTGGCCCAGCTTCTGGCAGAAGCGATTGAAAAACATGACGCTCTGGAACGTCTCCATCTCGATGGTCTGGCGGCCTGTGTTGCGGCCGTTGACCAGGATTGTGGACTCGTAGGCGACGATCTGGCCGGTCTCGCAGGAGACCAGCAGGTGGATGTCCTCGAAGCCGATGGCGCAGATGCGCTTCTTGCCGCCTTCATCGGTCGGCACGTAGATGCCAAACTTGGTGAGGGAGACGCCACCTGCCACGTCGTTATACTCGTCAGGAGTACGGTCTTCCTCGTCACGCTCAGAACGCTCGACTGCTTCCTCTTCGATGTGCGCCTTCAAGTCCTCCTTGTTGACGGGGATGCCGTCGAGGTCAGGAGCCTTGTGATCCAGGAGTACCTTGATCGCGCCGATGCTGAAGTCATACATCGGGTTGTCAGCGGTATAGCGCCACATGCGGCGAATCTCCACCTCACGTTTTGCAGGCGTGTCATAGCGATTGCCATTGCCGACGTGGTGCAGGATCAGCAACTCGCACTCTTTCACAAGCGCGTCTTCTGACATCCCTGCGGTATTGGCAATGATGCCAAGCTGCAAGGCGAGGGGATGGAACGACACGCCCGGCTTTAGGCCGACGCCGGACATCATAAACTTCACCGAGTCGCTGGTGGCACGCACCTTGGCCTGCGGGTCGCGCTTGAGCTTCCCACGCGCCTTCATCTTGTCCTCGACCTTCTGGCGTGCACGGTCGAACGAGACGGCAAGGTCGATGCACAGCTTGGCCTCGGTCGCCGAGAAGAGGGGTCGTGGTGCCGCACACAGGTCGCCATACAGCCCGGAGTCCATCGAGCGCAACTCGTCCACCGTGACCTGGACCTTGTACTTGGCGTTCTCGCGCTTGACGTTCGGTTGACGCCACATGCGACCCTTGCCCTGCGAGTACACCAGCAAGTCGATGGTGTCCACGTAGTTTTCGTAGACCATCTCACGGTAGACGACCGGCAGGTTCTGCACGCCGCCCTTCACCTGCTTCTCCATGAAGCAGGCTGCGGGAATCTCGCAGTGGAAGCCCTTGCTGCCGGTGATGTACCAGCGGGCCATGGTCAGGTCGAACTTCAGGGCTTCCAGCTTCTCCATGAAGCTGCGCACCTTGTCAAGCGCAATTCCAACATCGGTCTTGTGATCCCAGTCGATGTAGAGCGGCCCCTCGTAACACAATTTGTCACGATCTGTTGAGCTAACATCATCAACCAATTTGTTGACCGAGAGCACGGTCGCAAACATTGGCTGTTCTTTCTCAATTACGGCAGGTAGCTGCGCTGCGGGCACGGGCCGCCACGTCTGCTCTCCTCCCACCGTCTGGACATAGTTGTACATGCAGTGGTGGCTTTAGAAAAAGGTTTTGGCGTACTCGGGGAACTGTGCCCGGAAGGTGTGGAGTTCGGACAGGTACACCTTGCCCGTGTGCAGCACCGAGCTGTTCGGGTTCTCAGGCATCTTGAAGCACAGCGCCAAGCGCATGCTCCGGGGTTTTGTCAGGTCATCGAAGTCTTCGCTGACGTAGCGCATCTCGTTGAAGTACGGCACCCACGCGAAGAGGGCAGTGCCTTCGACGAGGCGACGCGGCGTGTGGTTGAGGATGATGTCGGTCTTGGAGACCCGGTCATGAAGGCGAACCCACAGACCTTGCTGGAAGTTGGCGTCCACCGCCGTCACGTTGAAGATGTGGCGAATGGACACGATGCCGTTTTTGATCGTCCAGGCAATCAGAATCTTGTTCTGGTAGACGTGAGGCCGCATGGTGTGGGTCAGGGTTGCCCAGGTAGCCTTGTCTTCCTCGTTGAGCTTCAGGCGGGCTTCTGTAGCCGCCCATTCTTTTTCTCGCGCTGGACGATCCAGCGCATCTTTCATACCCATGAAGAATCCCCTTGTAAGTTTTGTCCGACGCGAAGCGAAGGACTTTACCACTTGTCACATTACAGGTCTACACCCTCAGCCGCCGTAAATCATACGGCGGATGTCTGTGGGGTTTTGTTGAACCTTCTGGACAAGTGCGTCGTTATCGAGTAGGTCGTTGTACAGCTTCACCTGGATAGTGCCTTGGGCGATCCCGATCCAGATGTTGGCGCTCTGCGTCTGGCCTTCACGGTCTAGACGGCCTGCCGCCTGCCGGAATGGGATGGTGCGTGTCGGCGTCTCCAGAAAGAGGCAGTTGTAGCAGACATATTGGGGATTCACGCCTGCGCCTGCCGACATCGGTTGTGCGACGATCCACCAGCACTCCGGGTCTTCCACGAAGCGGTCGAACTCCTTGTCGCTGTTGGTCTCGCTGAACGCCTTGGCAACGCGACCAGGGTACAGGCTCTCCAGGTACTCAGCCACGCGGCGCGTCGTCTGCTTGTACCAAGTCCAGATGATGAACTTCTTCGGGCCGTGCGCGCTGCCGAAATCGAGTTGCTCGATCAGCGATGCAATCTCATCACCAAAGACGACGCAAAAAAGATGGGACTGTGACCGAATCCATTTAGCCGGCGGGCATGCCCGCCGTATTCTTGCGAGTGCGGATACGGCGAGCATGCTCGCCGGCTAAACGGAAATGGGATCGTTTTGTGAATCTCGACGCTTGCGTGCAGATGTGACCGTCCGGGAGTGAAAAACCGTGCAATT
>JAOYMO020057136.1:0-11210 GCA_025802455.2 Iodosphaeria phyllophila
AACGTGATGCTTGCGCTTTCCTGCACAGAATGGTTTTGGAGTGGAACACTGGCGCGTTACGATGGCTTTTCATTCCCACGTAATCGGCAGCTGAAGACTTCGCCCCAGATGCGAGAGGAAAGTAGAACACTCAAAATTTCATTCCCTTAGACGTAGCTCTACTCGCTCGAGCCAGGAGGTACAGTGGGTGGACAAAAGTCCTGAGCAAAGTAGTTTTTCGCACCAAAATGCCCGATTTCAACGCTGAAACTTCGTTAGACCACCACAACCATTGCAACAATCTGAGTATATAAAATCGCTCCAAATTGATCAAATCGAAACATACTTGAGTTTTGCCCAACTTGAATGAACCCAGCGAGGCCTAGCTCTTAGAGACCCCGCTACGAGCGTCCATCCCACCAAAAGTTTCAGCTTATCGGTGGGGTAAAATATCATAGTGAGGTTTCCAAGAGCCATGTCTTACTGCGTTCATTTAAATTGGGCAAACTCAAGTATGTTTCGATTTGATCAATTTGGAGCGATTTTATATACTCAGATTGTTGCAATGGTTGTGGTTGTCTAACAAAGTTTCAGCGTTGAAATCGAGAATTTTGATGCGAAAAACTACTTTGCTCGGAACTTTTGTCCACTTGCTTGTACTACAGAATCCCATGAATTGCGACGGAACTGCAGTTGATTCTGTACCTATGGTCTGATCAGAGTGGCAAGAGGAGAATCCCGACGCACCCAATTAGTGTACAAACTTCGCTTTTACTCAGTAACAGAATAAACCAGATTAATTGTCCAAACTGTGAATACAGGTCTAGTTACTGACGTAACTGCATCTAACCATCACTAAGATGCGATAGCTAGGTATTGATGTACGCTTTAGTGGGCACACCAAAGCGGGCATCTTCGTCATTTTCATCACGAGTTATCGCATTGCATTGTTTTTCGCTTCGTTTTACATCTATCTGATAGACCGAACCCATCCGACACAAACAGAAACATAGTCACTTCAATCACTTGAACAGAGAACATATTTCATTGACAGACCCACAGACCAGTTATAGTCGTGTGCAGTACCCGGATTTGAGCGGGGTTGCAGTTCCGTCGCAGTTTACGGGATATGGCGGGTTCTCATGGGCACACTGGGGCAGATTTCAAGCGGCCGACCAAAAAGGGCAAGTGAAACCCCCCCTAGTGAGCGAATTCTCCAGCTACGAGGATGGCATTCACCTGGATTACGCCCCCCAAATCAACGTAAATCCCCCAAGACAGCGTCAATGAAATGGTTCTGGTCAGGTATCTCATGTCGCCGTAGTCGTTAGCGAACGCATGTGCTATCCTCTTGAATTAGTGGCCATAACGCTCCAATATGACGGTATCACATCATGATGGTCCATGCTCAATTCTTGTCTTGGTACCGTCAAAATAAACGTGGAGTTCGGATTTTTTTATTTTTGGGGGAGGGAGCCACATCGCATCAGGTCTCCTATCATACGAAAAGTTGGCCGCCTCTCCGTCGCTGTATAGAACTATGCCTTATAGTAGAAATTCCTCGCAAAATCGTTACGTGCGAAGGAGGCGGTCGAATGATCAATATATACCAAAATTAAGCCGAATTTCAGATTATAATTCCACGGTTGGTTTTGTTTTTGTGATTTCCGGTTGCAGAAAAAAGTCTCTGCATACATAAGCGGACTTCGTCCAAGGCTCTCTTTGAGAGATGGCAGATGGGCGGAGAATCGAGAGTCTTTGAAAGTATGAAGATTTGGCATTGCTGCACAGGATTTTCTTTGAGCGCGATCCCAATCATGAAAGAAAAAAGAAAAAAAGCTGGAGCCTATATCCAGAAGAGACATCTTTGTTCAACACAAAGAACCAACTCATAGACTGGTGACAACAAAGGGATGTATTATTCTTTTGTCTCTAAAGCCAGGACTCAAGGACGTCAGATCCGTAGCAATACGTCTTCCATGGTCACTCGGATCTTCTACCATAAGAATTGGAAATGATGCTATGCTAACCTCGATATTCGAGAGTCAACGCAAGAGTAATATCGGATAATTATTAGAAGACTATTTCGCTCAAAACTTTATTATCATCCTAGGCGATGGACTCACCTTTCAAGAGTATCAAAGCGGCAGCTGCCGCCGTCATCTTGGCCCTCGTCGCTGGCGTCGATGGCCATATGATTATGGCTCAGCCCACACCGTTCAATGCAGCCAATCTCGACAACAGCCCACTGTCATCAAGTGGAAGCAATTGTGAGTCCCTTTTACCCCTGTTCTGCCGTACTCAGGTCCTGACATAGACGTTGATCTGGCTCAGTTCTACAACCTCACACCTAATATTCTGATATTCAAGCATACTATCATGTTTACCTGTCAATTGTTAGCTGACCTATCCTCTAGATCCCTGCAAGATCCAAGGTGACCCGGCCACATTCTACAAACGCGATGGCATCAGTAACTCGGCAGCCATCGGTGAGAAAAAGACGATTAGTTTCAAAGGCTCAGCAGTCCACGGTGGGGGCTCGTGCCAACTGGCCATCACAAGCGATCTACAGCCCACGGCCAAATCAACCTGGCAGGTAATCCTATCCATTGAAGGCGGCTGTCCCTCAACTGATGGGTCTGGTCCCTCCACGTACGAATGGTCCATCCCGCAGGGTGTCGAATCCGGTGACTATGTCTTCGCATGGACCTGGGTCAGCAAGCTAGCGGGTCAGCCGGAGCTCTACATGAATTGGTTAGTATCACCCTTTTGAGGAAATCCCTATGATAGGATATCAGTGGGAGAATGTCCCATAACTAACAATGTGGGTTTAAACAGTGCCCCATTGACCGTAACAGGAGGAAGTTCCAAGCGTTCCATGAACGAGACTATTGGCTCTGTTGATCTGTTGCCTCGAGATACCTCGCTCCCCGATCTCTGCGTGGTCAACATTGCCTCGGTGAATTTAATCAAGACAACCCCAGGAACCGACCCGCAATACCCGAATCCCGGCAAAGTGAGTCGACCCGGTAAATCGAATAATTTCGCCAAGATCACTGGCAGTTGCGCTCCGGGCGGTGGGTCCACTGGCGGTTCATCTGGATCTGATTCAGCCGGGTCGGACTCGGGCTCTACAGGCTCTACCAGTGGCACCTCTGAATCTGGCAACTCCGGATCCAGTGGCTCATCCAAGGGCTCGTCGGGATCTGATGGCCCCGGATCTGATCCCGGGTCCACTTCAGAGTCCAGTGGCTCGGGCTCCAGCAGCCCACCCGTAGACGCAGCCTCAGGCTCTAGCGCTGTCATCACAGCTAGCATAGTCTCTACATCCGGCAGCAGCGACGCTGGCGTCCCCGCGCTAACCGAATCCGTCTACGTATCCATTCCCGACAGCCAGGACGGCGGCGCATCTTCCGCCACGGACTCGGTCACGTTCGGAACAATCATCCTGCCCTCCGCCAGCGCCAGCGGCTCAACTCCGGGGGATTTCGCCACCATGGTTATCCCTTCCCCATCAGCCTCCTTCTCCGCTAGTTACAGCAACCCTGTTCCTGCGGCCTCTGCGAGCGCGTCAGTCCCAGCAGGCGGTTCTGGCTCTGGCTCCGGTTCTGGATCCAGTTCTGGAACGACGCCCTTGAGCGGTGGTGGCCTCAGTGGACCGTGTACCGAAGAAGGCACATTTAACTGTGTCGGTGGGACGCAGTACCAGCAGTGTGGGTCAGGGAGCTGGTCAGTTTTGATGAGCATGCCTGCGGGAACGAAGTGCAAGGAGGGCAAAACGACAACGCTTTGGGGTCGCAGCGAGAGGCCGGCTCGTTATTGGCACAGTCGCTGAAGGAAGTTTCGGAACCATTTTGCGAATTTTGTGCGGGTGTTAGCATATAGATTTTGTGTAGGTCAGGTCAGATGTGGTAAAAAGAGGCGTTTCAGTGATAACTTATTACAATTCAATCTAACCAATGGTTGTTCAAGTTAGACCTTGAGAAGAGCGGAATAGCTTTGATAATGTGTGTGGCGTGAAATGAAACGGCGAATGGCCCTCGGCAAGCCGAAGGACCCCGGATCATCGATCCTCAGAAATCAATGGAAAGGTGTTACTCGGCAAGCGTTGCAACCTGCGAAATGAAACAAGGTGCCTGAACCGAACCCGAATTGTGGGGTGACACCATGTTGGAGGAACAAGCGCCGGTAATTACCGAACACAACTCAACCAGTATGCAAACACTCTCGCATGCACCCGCACTTGTTGCGTGCATAGCTACCCGCGTGGCATTGAGATCTACAGTAGATGAGATGGGTGTGGAGGAGGATGCGGCTGCGGTTGCAGTTAAGAAAGCTCGAATGGCCCCCCGGCTTTCAATGGTAGGGCCTGTAGTTTATACATCACGGGAGAAGGATCCCAATCCATACAGACCTGTATCCTTCGTCACATCCAGCTCATCAACGTAACAGAGATGATCGTCTGCAGGGTTTCTACTAGTCCAAACCATGGCGCTGTAATTGGCCGACGTGGTGAGACTTCCGACTCTGGTGTTTCAGTTGCAGTAAGCATAAGTGAAAAAAATCAACCTCGTGTCTAACATCGGTAGATCGAGAATATACTACACATCAAGAATCCTTCCTCATCTAGGCTCTCCTGCAAAGGTTCAAGTCACGAGAGCCTTCTGTTACAAGACATAGTAGTTAGCCAAGCCAGTTTATACAAGATTAAATTTGATCCATGGGGGTGAAATGTTTCAAAATTCACAGAACTTCTAGTGAGGGGGAACAATAGGGTGAAGGTAGATTAGCCATCCAGCTTTTTCAATACAGGGACCGCCTTTTGGTTGATGGGGAGGGGATCATGGAGTTTCCGTCTTTCTGGTTAGCAAAAACGAATGAGAGCGTCGTAGGTGAGTGGTAGCGCGTAGGGGTTTTGTTTTGCAGTACAAATCGATTACGGCCCGTTAATATCTGTTCTCTTTTGAAGCAAGTCAGTCGATTCAGGATATTTTTCTCAGTGTCAAGATCGAAGATGCTGTTAGATGGAGGATATGGCATTTTGAGATCTGCGCAACCGCAAACTCAATCCGATCCCTCTAGTCTCGACCCACGGAACTTGAAATCCTCGATTAACTGGAGTGTAGAGTGCGTAGAGCAGAACTATGAAAGGAGCCGGGCTCGATTTTCAGCAATCGTGGAGGTTGTACCAGATCAATAGCGCCGGTAAGTCGCCGACGCACGTCGGAATCATCTTCAGGGACGAAGCTAACGGGACTTGATTGGCAATTGTCATCTGTTATAATTTCTTGAATAGATGCGGCAGTCTTACACGAGTCTTGATGACGTGATTGCCAACATGGCTATGTAGCACTCCAGATCCGCGATCTGCTCTCTGAATCCCCCTGGGTGTCAGCAGGTCATATCTATCTATAAGTAAGGGATGCACCCGATTACACGAGCCAGAAGACAGAATTTAGACCTATGGGATTGGGTGCTTGCTCATCTTCAGGTAGCTGTGACCTTCTGGTGCCGAAAGGGGATACCAGCCAGGGAGAAATCCGAGAAACATTTGGTCGAAAGCGTTGGTATTTCACTGGAGAACATAAACCCTCTTCCGTAAATCCATGTGTTCACCAACGTTCTTCCAATACCAACCCGAATATCAGCGAGAAGGAAGGAAGAAAAGAAAGAAATGTGAAAACAACACTACCAGGAATGAAGCTAGGGCTAACACCATGGCGCAGACATCATAACTATCCCAATCTCCCAATAATTTCTCATAATCCCTCGCAGATGATGACCGCCAAGCTGTCCGCAAGGCCAGCCCTGAGCTCTTTTCGACAGCGCGGCCATGTCAGGGCTGGCGAAAATGGCGACGATCCAGACAAACAGAGCAAGGCCAAAGACGACGCATCCGAGTTCATTTTGGAAGAATTCAAGGCCAAGGGCAAGATATTTACCCCAAAGTTAACCCCTGCCCGGTCGAAAAGCTGCCTTGCGGTCATCAAGACTGAGGTTACGACGACCGTTATATCACGTGCAATGCTGAACTACATTATATCCGAACCCACAATTGCGTTGACCCTGCTGAAGCATACGATGGTGAATGTAACGCGCATACATGGTAAAAGGGGGCGGGCACATGGTAACGCAAACCCGAAAAGCTGAGCGGAGCGGGAATGTCATCCCATCTGGACGACCCCCAATCCCCTTGACTATAAACTAGCAGCTCTCTACCAAATATCACTCGAAACCTTTACCGAACAGGGCTGTGAATCCCGCTGAACGTGGTCCTATTAATGACTACTGGCCAAGAAGGAGACGGTACCCTAGCCAACGACCCGACCGCCATGCAACCAGAAAAAAGGTTCCCTCGGAGGCCCAGATGATCGTTCCAGGCTGGGCGGAGCGCTGTGCGTAGCTTGGACAAGATCTCAGATAGCCTAGAACTACCGGTAAAGGGACTTATACGAAGCATCCCTTTGGTTTATAACGGACCCCTCCGTTTCTCATCTCACCTTAACTCTGGTACTCCCTTCCGTTTTGTCACGAGATACTCAATATTGCTACGTGACAACAACCAGGTCCCTTAGGTCGACCTTGGTCATATTATCGGAAGCACACGACTTCCACCAAAGACCCACAATTGAAATCAAATTCCACACCTAACTTCTAGCTCACCAGTTCAGCTTTTTAGTGCCCAGAAGCGTTGTACAGATCAGGTACAAGAAGCCGAGATGAACACAGCATAAGATGCAATGAGAATCAAATGAGGATGACTCTTGAGCCTCGCATGACAATGACTAGAGCGAGTTTTCTTTGGGTCTACTCGCAATATGCTATGGGACTGCAAATATGTAGATTTCAGTGAATTTTTCCCATCATGTGGGGTTGAGTTGCGTTGATGGAATCTGGGCTTGGTGGTGAAAGTCATGAAAGGACATTGTTTTCCCCACTCAGCTACCGTACCATGTCAAAATGGCCGGAGCAGGGGCAGTCCGCTTGTGCAGATATCGCCGAACTCTTGATTTGTGCGGGTATGCGAGCTCTCTCGGGTGTGCCCGCACCTCCCGCAGCCACCCCTACTGAGTGGATCTACTGGGTGGATAGCTACCCGTGTGGTAATGTGCAGAGTAAACAACAACCCTGTCGCAGATCGTTTGTATCGTCACCTATCCAGCCCTCGTGCCAACATCGCGAACCTTCGACCCAGCATCCAATATACTCAGAACCTCGGGGAGGATACGGAGCCGCACTGCGGACTGTGAGTACTGGGAATTATTCCTCACAGTTTGTTTGATGTTCTCCTAACCTCTCATTACCTCCCTTTTACTCTGCCCTGGTCATGACCATTTGTTCCAGCAGCACCTATAGGTTTCTTTGCGAACCTCGAAATTCCCCTCTCAACAAGATCAGTTGCATTATCTCAGGCGGCAAACGGCTCGACACCAGGAAATTCCATTTCGAGAATTACATCGAGAGCACCTTCTCCAGGACATGGGCCTGATTTCCGACAAGACATCCTGCCTATATTTTACTGTCCCAACCCATCGTCACTTCTCGATAGCATTTTATGCTATGTTATCTTGTTATCGCTCTTGCCGTTAGCTGTTGGTAGTGCTTGAGACGGACCTGGAAGCTATTCCTCGGCAGACTCGACTTCCGTCTAGCAGACCTGAACCGACATCTGAAGAACGACAAGGAAAAAAATATCTTTGTGGGGGAAACCCGATCTCTCATATCGTGGCTCATAAGGTGGAGGAATTCAATTGTGTTGCAGCCGTCTCCCACTGTCGAGCTCACTCAACGACACAACGTCTTAACACATTGTAATTTTTTCTCTGCACGCACAGAAATCCCCTATTAAACTGACGGCAGCCATGTCCAAGCCTCGTGAACAATCGGCCAAGGTCAAGCTCCTTCCGGGCGAGAGTGGCATGACTGCTGACAGTTATGCCCTCAATAGCGTTACCACACCCCATGCTGCCGAGAATCAATTCGCCGAAGGTAACACGGGACCCAACCAGGCACTCCTGACTCGAAACAGAGCCATCTTGGCACACCGTCCTATCACTCGCTCTATCACCAAGCTGGATAGTGGTGCACTTCTCTTTCCTCCTCCTGCCGGCGAAAATGCTTCGCGATTGGAAGATGCAAGATCCGTTGTCAATACAAACAATGCCGTTGAAGAGGGAGCGAAAGAGCTCCCTGGTGTCCTGACGCAGCGGGCGCCCAAACGCGTAGCCCCTTGGTCCAAAGCACTTTGGGCAAAGAGTAAGCGGGCCAAGCTGACATCGGCAAGCAATGCCACGCTTGAGTTAGCTGAAGCCAAAGGAGCTTCAAGCCTGGGTGATAGCAATACGCTCAAGCAAAAGACCCTGCAGAAAAGAGGCGGCCTCGACTTCGTTCGAGTACCCAAACGACTCAAAAAATTATTGCGTCGTTCGCCTCGCCTGGCGACGTTACCCACCAAATTCCCGTTTTATGATAAACTTCCGAATGAGATCCGTCTCCAAATCTGGGAGGCCCATCTGCAGCCTCGCCTGGTGTATTTACGCAACAATCCACTGATGCAAATCTGGGATGGCCAACGCAACGAACACCCAGCGCCCTGGCGTTCGACCGATCGATGCGCACAGAGAATCTTCCAAGGCAACTACCACAAAAGATTCGTCCGCCACCACCTCCCAGACGACTCCATGGTCCAGCCTTTTAATAGTAAACGGGACATTGTGGTATGGGAGCCTTGTAGCAAAGGCTGTAGAGGCAATGGCTGTGCGAGACACCAGTTTCTCCCTGAGGACTTGAAGGCCGTTCAGAAACTCGCCATGCAGAACGAGCCAGCCTTTATCGCCCGCCATGGTCACCCACATATCGTACGTATGCTTCTGGTTGTAGCTGTGTTCTATCTGTCCGTTCTTTGCTGACTCATCTTCCTAGTGGCGAACTGTCACCTTCGCTTGGCCCAATGTTCATACTTTGTACCTCCAGACTGTTGTCATGAAGGGCCCGCATCGTGAAGACCTGGCCATGGTTCGCGTCCAGGAGACTGAGAAGGACAAATCTCTCCGCCAACGATTCAATCAGTGGCGCACAGAGACTATTGAAGGCCAGAACAGCCGCCTTCAGAATCTCGAATTTGTCGCCGTCGTCCCACGTGAGTCAGGACCGATTGAGAAGCGTTACCTAGATGTGCCTGACCGTCTAACCAGTACGCCATCTGACATTGTTCTCGAGAACCCTGCACTTTAACTGAGCAGAACTTGACGTTGGCCTCTCCCTTTGCATGGACTAGTGGTAAGGTGGCATAAGTGAGGAGAGACGTGTTCTGGCTGTTGCTATTCTCGTTGTCCTGTGTCATTTCCCTACTTAATTTGTCGCCTTCAAGAGGGCGAATCCGAAGGGGCAAAGAGCATGAGGGAGCGCATGCACGACAGACAGACGACACAGGGCTTTGCCCATAAACATGAACCAGTCAACGCTTGATCGTAATAAGGCTCTTTACGCAAATTTGCAGAGGATCAATGTCATTTTGGGGAATCGAAGCCTGAAGGACACGTTAGCTAGGTACTTTGTTTGCTCAGCGACTGTATTCATCAGGAATGAGTGGCTGAGGTAAGGAGAACCCGTATAATAATTAGCTGCAGAAACGGACCGAATGAAAACAATTCAAAGCTCTTCTTAACCCGGGCTGTGTGTAGCAGCAGTCCGATTCTAAGAATAAGCAGGCTAAATCAGATAATTTAAAGTGAGAGAGTGAGGGAGTGAGAGAGTAAGAGACTACATGAGTCTTCCCAAGCCAATTTCACTTGAGTATCATCTCATAGTGTATTAGACTGCATACCTGTAGCCCTCATATCGACCATGGCAGGCCGATGATACGTGAGGAGTTTGGTCAACGCGTTCTGTCTGGGCTAGCCTCGATCGGCCTTGAGGATCCGTAGAGCTGCACCTACACAGGAATTCTTTTCCAGGATCCCATTCCTGACGGCTCTTAGGAGGCGGAGGCGTCTACCGGTGTGCCGGTATTGCAAGACGAAGGCGGCATACATAGCTCCGCAGTGGACATGCGCTGAAGACTTTTATCCTCGTTATCTTCGTTGTCTTCATTGTCGCTGTGTTACCGGTAGCTTGCTGGTGATGATTGTTTCAGGATTCTAAGTATGCGATGATCTGGATGGAATGTTGAAGCTCGATAAACATGTGAATCAATCGATTCTCGTCATGACACTTGTCAGACAATGTACTAAGGAACAACAATGCGAAGACATCTCTGCTTCTATCAAGAAGCAGCCACGCGATTTCGAATTGTGCTGCACGCGACTTCCTAGCAAGCGGTTTCGAATGAACAATGGCAGGTATTGACCGGGTAAGGTTCCGACGGTGGCGCCGTTCCAAGGTCCAAGGGGCGAGGCGTCGTGTGTTTGAGGTTGGACAGAGTGCATGCATGTCACTACTGCACGGGTGATCCTCTTGTTGCGGCCAGATTGTGGGTAGACCGGCATTGTGCTGCCGGTTAACACCGCCTTAGAAGCTTGCCCGGTCGGTAATCAAAAAGATGCCGCTGGGAAGACAAGATTAAGACTTGGAGGGATTGAGAATATTGTAGATAGAACATACTGTGGTAATAGGACATTTGTGGTAGTGGCTCGAGAAAGGCAATATAATCGCCACATCAGATGTTTCAATAGAAGGCGTGATATCGACATGCGTTTCGCATCATGGAGAGCCTCTGCAGCAATAATCACGCCCTACCGTAGCAGGATGTTCCATACCGGTATCTGCTAGCATCGCACTGGTCGCTGTGGATCAGACAGACAACTGTAGACGCCCTGACGAACCGCCCAGCATAAAAGGAAGCATCCGCCCAGCGGACGACACTGGCACGGACCAAATCATTGTTGGTTGGCCAAGATGAGCTGTTCATGTTGGATCGGGAGGACGAAGAGTTAGTTTCACGAACTTGGCGTTCAAGAATTCAATGTCGTGTTCAAATACCGGCACTTGCCGGTTGGCACTGACAGCTCCTGTAGATTGAGTGACAGGCCGTACGTACCGATAGAAACTTCAGATAATTCGGTCGCGGTCTCCATTGAAGGGATGAACCAGCTCGCCGCGTCGATGGGCGAGCGTACGCTCTTTGGCCGCACGGGCGGCGCTGCCACGCTGGCCGTGGGGATGGCGCAGATCTTTGCCAAATTGCCGGGTCTCCAGACGCTGATGGCGTACTGGTACCACTTCGCGATCAT
>JAOYMO020057216.1:0-11208 GCA_025802455.2 Iodosphaeria phyllophila
CCCTGCCGCAAACCGACCGTGCAGTCTCTGAACGTGAGATTTGAACGATACCCTGAGCGCAAGCCTTGCGTCGTGGCGCTTCTTGGAATCACCGGCTGACGCGATGCGACTGAATCATCAGCATCATTCATGCAATCACTCGAATCAGCGAATCACGACCGCTTCGAATCATGCGTGAATCACGGGCAAACCATCCCGCGGAGCCGCTGCTGGTCAGCGCACAATAGGGCGATCCGCCACTGGATTGTCAATCCACTCTGACAGGAAGATCAGCGCGCGCAGGGGGCTCGTCGGCAAAGGGAATCTCCTGCTGATTTTGATCCCCGTTGCGACGTCTAACGCCCCTCACAGGCCGCGACATTCGCCTGGATTTTACTTTCGACCATCAAACGCGTCTGCTTCGTGATAGGAGCCTTCGCTTTAGCGGCATGACCCGAGCCGATCGCACTGGCCCTTTCATTTTTTCGATACATTAAAGAAACTCCCGAAGCCAAGCGCATGCAAACACCCAACCTTTCCGACATGAGCCGCCGCGAGATCGAGGACTACCTCGTGGAACGCGCGCTGGTGGACGCGGATTTTCGCGGGCGGTTGTTGAACGATCCGGAGGTGTTGTTGCGTGAACTGGGAATTCCCGTGGGACCGAATGTGAAAGTGCGCGTGCTCGAGGAAGCCGGCTACGGCTGCCTGGTGGTCGGCCAGCCTTCGTGGAACGGCGTCGCGCTGCAGCGGCTGGACGCCGATCGAGTGTTCGAAGCGGCCCGCGTGTACCGCGTGTTGGAAGTCGGCACGCGCGCGAGTGCCTACGAAGGCCATCCGTTCCATGACCGGGTGCGGCTGAGTACGCACTTCGAAGGCATCCAGGCTCGCGCCGGCGATGTGCTGGTGCCGCTCGACCAGCCCCAGGCCCGCTACGCGGTCGAGACGCTGGAGCCCGAAGCGCACGACAGCTTTTTTCGCTGGGGGTTCTTCGACAGCGTACTGGAGCGCAAGCAGGCTTCTATTTCTGCCTATGTCTTCGAAGACACGGCCCTGGAGATGCTGGCCGAAGAACCGGCACTGCAACGCGCGTTCGACGAATGGAAGGCTGCGCATCCAGCGCAGGTGTCGGACCAGCAAGCGGTACTCTGGTTTCTGTTCACCCACGGCCAGCGCCATGCCGAGCCGGAATGGCGGCGCTATCCGGTAGCAGGGTTGCATTGATCTGAGACTGATTGATCGATCGATCGATCGTTGCGCAGTGAGCGCTTGAGGGCGCTGTTGGCGTACGATCTTCTCGATGAGCAGGATTCAGGTTTTGCGTCGTGTGGCCAAGTTCTTGCACGAAGTCGCATCGATTGGGTTCGGTGGCGGTTTGGCAGTCTGCTTGCTCATCAACCTGACTGCGAAGCGTGCCTTGCGTGACGAGTTCATCGCGGCCCGACAGGTCTACGACTTGATTGCTCAGTACATCGTGATCCCGTCCATGGTGATCGTCGTAGCCAGCGGGCTGATCGCCCTCGCTGCGACCCAAGGGTTCATGAATTCCGGCTGGGCATGGGTCAAGGCCCTGCTTGGCTTGAGCGTGTTCGAGGCAACTCTCGTGATCATCGGGTCGAGCCGTCATCCTGCCGAACTCGCGCTTGCTGCTTCAGATCCGGCGGTGCTCGATGCGCTGTTGCGGTCGGAGCGCAACACGCTGCTCTTGCTGATCGCAGTGACCGTCGTGAACATTGTGCTGGCCATCTGGAGACCGAGACTGGTGTACACGGTGCGCTGATCAAACGAATCGCCCACACTTTCCTAATCGGGTGTCAGGTGTCGACCGACATCTCTCTGGTCGATCTGTACGCATCATATTTTCATGAAACACGTCGTACGAATTGGCGCTGCGATGGCAATGGCACTCTCACTCACTGCCAGCGGCGCGGAACTCAATCCTCTGGTCGGAGAGCGTTGGAAGACACGGCCGGTCATTGTCGTGGTGCCGACGCGGGGCGACGCACTGCTGCGCAAAGTCGAAGCGGCCCTGCAGACGGCCGCGACGCGGGAAGCGTTCATCGATCGAGAAATGGTGCTTTACACCGTGGCAGGCGGCGAGGGGCATCGCAACGGTGTGCGCCTGCCGACCGCCCAGACACGCGCGCTTCTAGACGCACTCGAACTCACCGCATCCAGCCCGCCCACTTTCTTGCTGGTAGGCAAGGATGGCGGTATCAAGATGTCCGAAACAGCCGACGTGGACCTTGGCGCAGTATTTGCCGAGATCGATCGCATGCCAATGCGGCGGCGTTGAGTGCGCGATGGCCACCTCGACGATCTCGTACGAACACGATGCTGATGCTGATGCTGATGCTGATGCCGATGCAGATGCAGATGCAGATGCCGGGTTGCGGAGTACATCGGTGCGCTGCGGTACGCCCAAGCCTATGAAACGGGCGCCCACGAAAGTGCCGAAGAAATCTTCGATCAAGAAACCCAAGCCGCGAAAGTCGACGAGGTGAACTCTGACGCTAGTGCAACGACCAGTTCAAGAACACAGCAAGCGCAATCCCGCCCACCAGCAACGCAATCGGGCGCACCCATACCCTGTGCGGTTTCTTGCCGACGGGCGTGGGGGTCATGTCCAAAGTTCCGAGTTGGGTTTTCATGGCCGAATGCTATCCGTTCTCATCGGCTCCGACGTGTCGGGCGACTTGCTGAATTGCCACATCTGCTGTGGCTGGTTGTGCTTCGAATTGACGGTCCGCCGCTGGACCGCGGCCTCGAGCTCCGGCATGCTCGGTCTTCACTCAAGGAGTCAGCATGGGCATGGGTTTTCTGAGCGCGTTGGGCAAGGAGAACGAAGACGATGATCCGGTCGGTGATGCGCCCGATCCAGTGGCACGCTTTACCGACGCGGCCGTCGAAGTCGGGCTGATCCGGCCGGGAGACAAGCTCGACAGAAACCTGATCGAGCTGTGTCTGCGCGTCGTCGAGATGGCCGCGCTGGTCGGCGACCGATTTCGCATTCCCGATTTCCTCGGCGACACCGTGGGCTCCGAGATCCGCGCTGAGCTGGGCGAACAGACTTGATCGCTGAGGCGTGCCAGCGTTATACAGACCGGGCACTCAGGGCGCGCGACGCTGCATCTGGCAACTAAAAAGATGCGGTCGCCCAATCGGAAAGGCGCTCGAGAAGCGTCGTAGCCGGTGCGTCGCGTCGCATCGCCGATGAATTGCTTTCAGCTCGGGTCGCCGCGACGGATTCGATTGCCAGCGCAATCCTTTCGGCAGGTCCACTGCTGTCATGTGCGTTGCGCCGGACGGCCGTCGCAAGCGTGCGAAGTTCGCACGGCGTCAGCCGTTTTGGACTCCCAAGATAGTCCGACAAAGTCATGACTTTCTTGAGGCGTGCAATCTGATCGAGCATTGGAATCGGCGTGCGCTGCATGTAACTAATTGTAGTTACTTTGCGCCGGTTTTGCACGTCCGCGGCTCGTTTTTTAGCCTTTGCGTTCAGTCACCCGCGAAGAGTGGCCGCCGCTACCCGCCCGACCGCGTCTAGGCATGTCCCCGCGGCGCGTGGACTGCGACCGACAGATTCAGCGCGGTTTTGGGGTAGGTGAACGAGGGGTTTTGACGAGTGCGCTTCGGCTTTTTTGCAGCGCGGACAGCTGCGAGAGTTGCGCCGGACAATCCGCAGGCCCCGCGACCAGCACGAACGCGCTGCGACGCAGTGACGTGATTGATTTTTCAACCTCCGCTGGCGGACGATCTTTGGCGATGAGCCCGGCCTTGACGGCGGCAGTGGATTGTCGAAAAAACGCTCTTTCAAAAGCAGGCGTCCCACACCGTGCGGCGATCACCCGCCAGTCTGCCTCCTGTTGTTCGCTGACCGTCGGTACAGCGGTTGCGGCCGCGCTAGCCGACCCTGCAACACCAACGAACGCCACGCTTAAAAAGCTGCCGAGTAACTTCATTCAATCCCCTATCTGATATCCGAATCAGCCACACGATCGTAGCTTGGCGGCTCGATCTCATGGACCAAGCTCTCGAGCTTTTTAATTGCCAGCCCTACCTCGAGCAAACCGCTGAGACGAATCCTTGAAGGTCAAGGGCTCCGCTGCACGCCTTCAAGCAGGCGACATCTCGGTCTGCCAGGTATGCGACAGCTGCACTCGGCGTTGACCTTCGCGAACCAACAGTGCGTCCTTGCCGCTTTGAAACGTTCGCCTCGCTTCGCATGATTTAGCATTTGGGGCATGACCATCGCACGCGACCCTCGCCAGTTCGCAAAGATCCTGGCCTCTCTTGGTGCACCCGCTGCATTGGCGTATCTCAACGCCGGCGTGCCGCACCGCTACAGCGCAATCTACCGGTTGCGGGGCCATGAGTTCGAAAACATCTTCCTGCACGACAAGCAAGGCGAAGTGATTCCCGAGTTTTTGGCCGTCGTGCCTTTCGAAGTGAGCTTCTGCCAGTTCGTGCTGCGCGACAGCGCCTTCAGAACCGATGATTCAGCGGCTGACAAAAGACTCGATCGGCACAAATACCAGGGCGTCGTCGCCTCGTACCACGGTGTGCCGATCCTCGATGACACGGGTGAGTTGGCGGGCACCTTGTGCCATTTCGATGTAGCGGCCCATGCGCTTCCCGAAACGGAGTTCGAATTGCTTCAGGAGGCCGGGCGCGCTTTCCCTGTTCGCTCGCTAAATCGACCTGACCCGGAGGGCAAAGACGAGAAGTTCCAGATGCCGTGAAGTCATGCCACTGGATGAAGCCGACTCGCGATCAGCCGTCCGATATAACCAACTCGCGCGCTTGCAGCATTTGCACCGTTGTCGTTTTCGCCTGAGATCAGTTGCCAACAACAAGTGCTGAAATTTCGGACTGTCGAGAACGGGTTGTTCGCCACCGTCACCGACTCCGAATCTCTTAACGACGCAGAAAACAAAAAAGCCTGCTATCGATAAATAGCAGGCTTTCAAACCCCCATGCGGGGAAATTGGTGGGACGTGCGGGGGTCGAACCCACGACAAACGGATTAAAAGTCAGTAATCTGCCATTCTTGGCGAAATTCAGTCCGTTAGCTAACCTCGCATTTCATTGGGAACGTTTGTAATGCGTTGTAGCATGTAGGCAAACTGCTGCCTACACAGGCGCCTACACCGATGCCAACACACGACCAACGGATTACCGACACCATCGCCCGCGCCCTGCCCTGTCCGTCCACTGGACAGGCGCTCTACTGGTGCCCGTCGACGCCCGGCTTCGCGGTCCGTGTGACTGCGAAGGACTCACGCGCATGGGTGCTGGAGCGCCGCGTCGACGGCAAGACGATCCGGCGCACATTGGGTGCAGTGACGGGCCGCGGTGCGATCTCTGGCAAGGCTGCCCGTGAGCTAGCCCTCACCACCAGCAGCGACTTGTCCAAGGGTGTCGACGTGCTGGTCGTACGCACCGAGAAACGCGCGGTCGAGCGCCGCCGCAAGGCCGATGCAGTACACACGCTTGAAGCCCTGCTAACTGCCTACTGCGACCGTCTTGAAAAGCTGCAGCGATCCAGCCACAAGGACGCCCGCACGCTGTTCGCCAAGAACGTGATGCAGGCATGGCCGAAGGTAGCCGACCTGCCCGCTCGTGAAGTCACACGCGCCCAGATCGTGGACATCCTGCGCAAGGTCAGCAAGGCCGGCGCCAAGCGCACCGCGAACAAGCTGCGCGCCTATCTCAAGGCCGCCTTCAATCTCGCCATCGGGGCCGGCGCCAACCCCGCCATCCCGGCGAAGTTCGAAGCCTACGCGGTCATGCACAACCCGCTAGACGGAATCCCCGCGGACCCGTCCGGCAACAAGGCCGACCGCAACCCGTTCACGCTCGACGAACTCCGTACTTACTGGACGACGTTGCAGGGTGTCGACGGCTTGCCTGGCGCCGTGCTGCGCCTCCATGTCCTGACCGGTGGGCAGCGCATCGCGCAGCTACTGCGGGCCGAACGCAAGGGCGACGACCTGCACATCATGGATGGCAAGGGGCGACCGGGCCACGGCGCGCGCCTGCACACCCTGCCTCTGACGCCAGAGGCCGCGAAGGCATGGGACGCCGCGAAAGGCATCGGAGGGGTGCACCCCACTACGGTGAGTATCTGGGCACGGGACCACGGGGGTGTGCAGGCAAAACGCGTGCGCTCGACGGTCGAGACGATGCTTGCTGCTGCGGGAGTGTCTCAGGAGATCCGCGGCCGGCTGCAGTCGCACGGCATCGCCGGAGTGCAGGCCCGGCATTATGACGGGCACGACTACAGAGCGGAGAAACTTGCGGCGCTGGTCACATGGCAAGGGATTGTTGCGTCGAGTGTTCAATAGTTATAAACAAACGCAACATAGACGCTGATAGTCAAACTGCTGTATATTCCCGCTCATGGGGTTGCAGGCGCCGCAAGACGCAGTAGCCCACCGTCTGCGGCGGACGAGGTAACGAGTCCCGCAGGACACACAACCACCTGTGAAGCGCCCCGTGGTGTGTGGCTCGGGGCGTGATCGTATGGTGTCTGCGGGCACTCCAGTTAGGTTAATCGCCTAGCGTCGACCTGGGTTACTGAGTCGAGGACGGCATGCTGTGCGGGGCGTGTCGAGTAACACCTCGACCGGAACCTACTCGTGACTAAGCGCTCCACCTTGCCCACATCGTCGCAAGACGACATCCTCACAGAACGACAGCTTGCCGAAAATCTCGGTATCAGCATAAGTTGGCTGCAGCATGACCGCGGCGGGCGCCGGCTGTTGCCCTTCTATCGCATCGGCGGACACGTCCGCTACAACAGGCAACGCGTGCTTCAGGCACTGGCGCAGATGGAAGAAGGCGGGGTCAGTGCATGACGCCAGAAATGGCGAAGGCCCCGGGATTGCAGTCCAAGGGCCTTCTAGAAAACAGTCCGCTCATCACTTCGAACAGCGCTGATTTTCCCAAAAACGCAGTCGGTGCACAACCGCTCGTCTACACGGTCTTTCCCGACCTCGGCGCCAAGAGCAAGCGCGAAGTGCAGACTGATTGGGCTTCGTTCGTCAAGGCGCAGCGTCACCCCAAGCCGCGCGCCCACAAAGACTACCTGCCGCTGATCGGCGGGTACCGGTTCGGCGACTTGCGAAGCGACAAAGGCTCGCTGCGTGAGGGGCCGAACGTGCTCGCTGTCACCCTGCTAGTCGGTGACTACGACGACGAGGCAGTGAGCGCGGCAGAGGGCGCCGAACGGCTCCGTGCGGCGGGTATCCGCGCGGTCGTCGTCACGACATCCAGCCACGCCACAGAGGCGCCACGCTGGCGCGTGTTTGCACAACTGTCGCAGCACTATGGCCCGTCAGAGTTCCAGCGTCTCGTGTCGCTGCTCAACGGCGCTCTAGGCGGCGTCCTGGCCGATGAATCGTTCACTTTCTCGCAGTCGTTCTATATCGGTCGAGTCGTCGGTGTGCCGTACGAAGTGCACGCAGTCGAAGGCGAACCGATCGACACGCTCGACCTGTTCATCGAACCGATCGGCAGAAGCGCAAAGGCACAACGTGAGCAGCACGCGGCCTCTATTGCCGAAGAGCTCACCGACAACACCTTGCGCGACCTGGTGGCGGCCGCACGCTCGCTGTCGCCGGCGCGCTTTGGTGAGGGATCTCAGCCGCGATGGATAAGCGTCCTGTTCGCACTGAAGCACTTGGCGCTATGCGGCCGCGACGACGAGGCAGAAGCTCTGTGGCTCGAACTGAATGACGCGCACGGCACCGAACGCAAGCGCGCCACCGCGGCGAAAAAGTGGGCGGATGAAACAGCAGCACCGCGCTCGCACTACAAGTCGATTTTCGACATGGCAAAAGAGGACAACCCGACACCGAAGAGCGAGCCTACAAACATCCACACGACGTTCGACGAGGTGCCCGAACCCTTGCCCTTGCCGACATCGCTCGACGCGTTCGAGTCAGTGCTACCGCTCGGCAAATACATCCTCAAGACAACAAACGAGCTATGGGCCGCGCCAGCGGTAAATCAGACCGTGAAGCCGTGGCCAAGGGGGCAAGTCGCCGTCAAGCTCAAGGGGCAGCCGACCAAGTTCGAAGAGGGCAACGTGCCGCCTGCAAAGTGGCTCGACGAGCAACGGCCGATACATCAAATGGTGTGGCTGCCAGGCGAGCCGAAGATCGTTCACGGCAAGGTGTTGCAGGAAAGCGGCACGATCGATGCGCCCGGTCATCGCGTCTTCAATCTATACAAGCCGCCGCCGGTACTGCCGGGCGATCCCACCATGGCGGGGCCGTGGATTGACGTCGTGCACGGGCTTTATCCCGAGCACGCGCCGCACCTGATTCGGTGGTTTGCGCACTACTCGCAGACGCCGAACGTGAAGATCAATCACGCGATCGTTTTGGGTGGTCTGCCTGGTATTGGCAAAGACACTCTGCTCGAACCGATCAAGCGCGGGTGCGTCGGGCCCTGGAACTGGGCTGACATTTCGCCGCAGGTCGCATTGGGGCGCTTCAACGGATGGGCAAAGAACATCATCGTGCGCATCTCCGAAGCGCGCGACCTTGGCGAGGTCAACCGGTACCAGCTGTATGAAGGGATGAAGACCTATCTAGCGGCGCCGCCCGACTCGATCCTTGTCGACGAAAAGAACCTGCGTGAGCACTATGTGCAGAACGTGCTGGGCACCATCTACACCACGAACAACCGCACCGACGGGCTGTACATGCGAGCCGACGACCGGCGGCACTACGTGACATGGTCTGAGCGCACAAAAGAGTCGTTCACCGAGGGTTATTGGAAGGGCCTTTATGCCTGGTATGAGTCGGGCGGCATCGGCCACGTGGCGGCCTATCTGCGGAGCATTGATCTGTCCGACTTTGATCCCAAGGCGCCGCCCGAATTGACGCGGGACTTCTGGTTGCTTGTGCAATCCGGTGAGGCGCCGGAGAACGCTGAGTATCGCGACCTCCTCGAGACACTGGAATGCAGCGACGCGTTCACGCTGTCGGACATGACGCAAGCGGCGAACCTGTTAGGCATGCACCAAGTGGCTAACGACCTCGCGGACCGCCGTAGCCGACGCGCCATCGGGCACAAGTTCGCAGCATTGGGCTACGGACCGGTGCGCAACCCCGACGCTAAAGAGGGCGAGTGGCCGGTGCGTGGGCGGCGCGTCACGATTTATTGCCGACTCGATCGGAGTCTGAACGAGCAGATCCGAAGTTGTCGTGCGTTGCAGGACAGAGAAGCGGCGCGCGCCGAACTCGCGAAATCGACCATGCCGGCAGACAAACCGGACCTTATCGTCGGTGAAGTCGGTGAAGTCGGTGAAATTCACACCCGCAACATATTCGGGTAATTGACTCTGTATTTAGGACGCAGCGCCCGTACACCCCTATTTTGATGGGGATGCAAATTCACCGACTTCACCGACTTCACCGACGCAGACAAAATCAACGATTTTTTGCAAGAAGAGCAAATCAGATGAAAGAACCATCCATCCGCACGCGCCAGTTCGTACGCGCCGCCCGACTGCGGGAAATACCGCAGGACTGCGACGAGGCCCGGCACCTCAGGGCCATGGCGCCACCGTCGACACCAGACGAGGCAGCACGTGAGGCGATATTCATTGGCTCAGTGCATGCGCTGATCGAGGGCGACCGCGCTGCATCCTTGGCCAGTCAGAAGGTGCTCGCCGATCACGGGGAACTGGCCGATGCGCGGATAGCCGTGGCGATCCTTGAGACCGTTAGCAAGCGGCGTGCGGCACCACCACCGACGAGGCACTGACATGACCGCACCGCTGACCTCAGACCGCGCGGCAGAGTTCGTGCTCGGTGCACTCGAGGCTGAGCCTAAGGCCGCAGCCCCTGCCTTGTGGCAGGCCGTCATTGCCACACTGCGGGACAGGCCTGGACTGGATCCGACAAGCGACAACTACATGCTCGGTCGCGAGTGGATCACTCGGGTACGCAGCAACACTGCGCTCGGTGACATCGAAGCACTCGTGGCTGCCGACGACCTTGCCCCTGCGATGACATTCTTGCGTGCGTTCGCGGATGCTGCGGCGCTGCGCCTGCAGGCCGATGCAGCACGAGGGTAGGCAACCCATCGGCCATGGCCTGACGCACGCGCCTGCGCCTGCCTGGCCTGCCGCATCGGGGTCGATCCCGTCGACCCGCCAACGTCGTCGGGGACCCTAGCCATCCGCATCCCACGTGCGGGGGCAAAGAGGCCCGCACGTCGCCTAGCCTGAAATTTTGAAACTTGATTTGCAATCAATTGCGGACTTGTGCAGTCCGCTGAAGCGTTCGCAACTCAATTGGGTTCGTTTGAACTAAGCGAAATTGGGCCACAGTGTCGCGAACTGCGTTCCGTCGAATAGTGGCGGCGTGAACAGCACTCGCCCCCCATTGCCGCCGCCGCAAACGCAGATACCTCTGTGGCGCCTGACGACGGCCGCAAGCGTGGCGGGCCTCAGCCGCGCGCATCTGATCCGGGCTTTCCGGCGCGAATTCTTCATCACCCCGCATGCGTTCCAGACCGATATGCGCGTCCGACAGGCCCGGCGCCTACTGCGCGAAGGCGCATCGCCCTCCGATGTGGCCCTGCAATGCGGCTTCGCCGACCAGGCGCATTTCACCCGTCACTTCAAGTCGCGCACCGGCGTCACGCCCGCGGTCTTCCGCAACGGCTGATTTTCTCGCCTCCGAGCACTTTCCTTCAAGACGCGCGCTATGTGCGCGGTTATCAAGCGCGCAACCAATCGGGAGAATCCATGACTTGGAAAGCGGAATTTGCCGCCGGTGTGAAAACCATCGCGCCGATCATCGTCGCCGCCATGCCGATCGGCCTCGTCTTCGGCGCCGTTGCTGCTGCCAATGGGCTGTCGCCGCTGGAGGTGACCTTGATGAGCGCGATGGTGTTTGCCGGCGGCTCACAATTCGTGGCGATGGATATCTGGACCCATCCGGCAAGCTGGACGGCGCTCGGCTTCGCGGCGCTGCTCGTCAATATTCGTCACGTGTTGTTGGGCGCCTCGCTCGGCCGCAAGATGGAAGCGTTTTCGACCTGGCAAAAGTATCTCGCGGTGCTGGTGATGGCCGACGAGAACTGGGCGATGGCCGAGACGCGCGCCCGCAAGGCGACGCTGACGCCCGCCTTCTTCGCCGGCCTTTCGGTTCTCTTTTATGTCAATTGGATCGTCTCCAGCCTGGCCGGCGCGCTGCTCGGCGCCTT
>JAOYMO020057294.1:0-11202 GCA_025802455.2 Iodosphaeria phyllophila
GTACTTCAGTCATAGTCGTGTACACATATATCATTCAATACTTAGACAAAGCCCCGTTATACGGCCCTTTGTGACAATGCCCTTGGCAAGAGTCCGCAGAACGGCATAGCACCCTTGTGGTGTCTCTTACTGGCTCACGGAATGCACACACAACAAGTAGCTGACTCGCCAGCAATACACCTCTTGTAGTGGTACTCGTGTGTGGCCGTGTGACATCGTTAGATGTGAGCAGTCATCTTACCCCCCGGTTAAGTTGTATGTATTAAGTACAGTGTTGGGTTGAAGTTAAGTTGTGTCTAACCATTTTCTACAACAATGCTTGATTTCAAGACAAAATAATTGTTAGCTGACCACGTAAATTGATAATATTAAGTTAAGTTGAGAATTCAGTAAGTCAGTGACATGATCAAATCACAACATTGTTGAACCGTAAGAAATTTAGATGATGCCAGCAAAAGCTATAATTAGCTGGATTGGGCCCAAATTTAGCCTTTACTTAACCGGCATAAACTTTAGTAGGTAAGAACGATTGATCCAACTCTATGCAAATACAATGTTTTGCGGGCTTTATCTAAATTCTGTACAGTTCAACTGTCTTGTAATTTGAGTAAATTGATGCTAGATTTCCTGTTGAGATATCCCTAACTGGCATGGTCGGCTGACAATCATTTGGCCTTACACTTTGGGCAAAAAAAGGATTTCATGCGATAAGAAGAATCACGAGTCATTGTAAGTTTCACCTGCCTTAAGAAGAAAGACAAAACATCTGGTTTTGACGGCGAGGACCTGTGCTCTCTCTATAAATATCTGCCCTAGGGCCAGCATTGGCATATTCCACCGGCCTGTGTTCTTCTCTTCAACCACAACATACTACCTCTATTTCCTCAAATCAACTCTCTCTGCTCAAGTATATTTGTTTAAATTGTTACGATTCTCTCCAAACATAGCCGCACTTACTTCGAGTACATTGTGAAAATCTTTGCCCTGCTCCTCGCCAACATGCGTTTTGACATTGCCGTTGTTACTGTCATGTTCTGGGTAAATATTCATGCTGGATAATCTTTTGCCGTGTGAAAATGCATCAGAAGCACCTAACTTTATTCTTGTTTAGGCTGGCCTTGGTATAGGCGCTCCGGTAAATGGAGACCGCGTACTACCTCCATCAGAGAAGAAGCAAACCTTAAGACCAATCCAACCTAAAGGGCCGCATAACTCTCCAATGGTCACGAGTAAGTAACTCGAGTGTATCCCTGTATCCTCGTATCCTCTTTAGTTTTGTTTGTTATAGAGTTATCGGCTAAGGAAAAACGACGGCTAGATCCGGACACTCTAATTCATGGGCTGGAGAAAAGTTATCAGAATGCACTAGACAAGGTGAAGGTACCAGGTACTAAATCTGCATCGACTATTGACTGGGCAAAGCAAGGGGGGGGTACTGGGTCTCCGTTTATTGGTGGTGATGGAATCTGAATGCCTGCTGTGCCCACCATAGTATGTGCATTTGGTGGCTGATGGGCGGGACCCCTATTGGCCTATATTAGCTTATCGCCCTTATCCTCCTTGTCTGCCCATTCTGGCCACGACAAAGAGACGCTAAGATGTCATGAGTTAAAGGATATGGTTCCCTTTCCAAGACTTGTTCCGATCATGTTTATCACACACCAAAGAGCACGCTTTCGTATGCTGTCATATTTTGATGCAACCAAGTTGTGCTACTAAACTTTTATAGTAGTAGAGAGTTTCTTTTTTTTGAATAAGTTGTGCTGTTTAGCCTCTTCCTCATGTTTCGTGCCGAGCTTTCTCATGAGCTCCAGTTTCATTTCATCAATTCTTTTTACTTCTTGATTATGAGCCTCTCGCCCCATAGTAACGTGGTTCACCATTTCGTCAAACACTTTCATATACCACCCAACTCTTAATCCCTGCAGCTGCACAAAAAAACATCTAATTCGGGTTTGTCAGATGGAAACTCAGTGGACTGTCTATGTCTACGGACTCCAGACGGGTCCTTGCGTTGTTGCCAGCCTTGTACTGAGTGCTACAGAGCCGTGTGCCCGTCTTGCCTTACTTCAGCTCCCCTTGCCCCCTCTACCTGAGTCGTGTCCTTCTGGCTCAACCACACCTTTTTCCATTGAAAGCTGGCTAGCTTCCTCATCTTTTCAGAATCCATAGTTGTAGATAGTTTATCGGATTTCCATTTGATAGACACGAATCAAGTGTTACTTCGTGTAGCTGTAGGGATTTAGAGTTGGGTGGTATACGGAAGTGTCCGATGAAATAGTTACAGTAGACACGTCATAGCACTATAAAGTCACTTTTTAGGATTAATCCGCTGGTGACCAGCATTCAGTCGGTAAAGACCATGAAAACATCTGAGTGGCGGCTGCGACTCTACTGATCTTACAATTTTCCAAGGCTTCATCATGCAAGCCAGACGGGCTTCCGAGGGCTACAATGGCCGGAACGACCCTCAGTCGTGCTAGGCGATACGGGCAGGCTGAAGCTACACACACGGTGGCTCCCAAAGGACGCGTTGAGGCTCAATAACGGGCTACAATTTCAAAAGTTTCGTGCGCACGAGTTGGAAGTGTTGTTGCTTAGATTTCTGGGCAACAATCTCGCTTGCAAATACATTACGACTTGAGCCAAGGCATCGCCGACCAACGCTGTGGTGACCACATAGCTCACCGCCACGCTCTAGCCAACCTGAACCCGTGGCCATACCGCATTGCTTGGCAAGGACCTCCACTAGGTCCTCCAGGAGGTGGAGCAAACACAGGAATAGCCTATCCCTGCCAGCCTGGTTATGTCGATAATAAGAGATGTTCTATCCCTGGTCACCAAAACTCAGCACATGCCTAACATCAAATCCGTCTACAGTAGGGAGTGTCTGAGAATATCTAAGCGAAGGTCAAGGTCGAGGCGGAAAGAAAAATCGCACAATCGAAAGGTACTGGTAAAGTAGGATGGCGACAACATCAAAACAAAGTCCCGGGAATGCACCGATGTACTGTGTAGGCATTTCAGTAAGGCAAAACGGCTGCAAAGGCAGCGATGATGATGAGGCTGTAGCCGGCTGACAAAAAAGGAGGAAGAACGCAAGCAACGTCTGGCCTCGTCCTAGCGGTCGCATGTAGTCAACTCCATGCTGCTTGGTGGGCTGGGATCCTAGGCAAATTTTGATCAGATCAGGCACAGCGGATAGCAGGGTAGTAACCAGGCCAGTCCTGCACCAGTTCTGCACGGACCAGACCAGTCAGTCCAGGCCAGTCTTGGGGATTCGAGGACTGGTACTTCGTACCAGGCCAGGCTTTGGTTTGGCAGGACTGACTGGTCACCAATCAGGCCGTGACTTAGCGGGCTGACTGGCCTGGTTACCACCCTGCCGGATAGGCTTTCCGCGAGAGGGAAAACAGATTGGCAACAATGATACCAATCGGTGAATTTGACAATACGACCTGCCTTCAAGTCGATGGTCAGCTTAAGCAAACAGCATCAAGGCACAGTAGCTGGATAAAAGTTCTGGACAAAGTGGGTTTCCGCACCCGAATGCCGCACTTCAACGCTGAGATATTGTTATGTGACCACAGCTATTGCAATAACTTATGTACAATCCGTATAACTTAGAGGATCGTTCCAAATTGATCAAATTCAGACGCACCTAGGTTCTGTCCGATTTAAATGAACCTAGCTGTGCTGGTGCACGCCTTTACTTTAAGAATGGACAGCGCTTTTTGAGGAATCCAGGGTAAGCATCTGAAGAACTGCCATGCAGCACGTCTTGTGTTCCTACGGCCCTTTCTCGTTCCTTTTCTTCTTAGCAACAAAGACGCATTGGCATGTCATGAACTCATGACCCTTAAGAGGCAAGTTGACTAAACTAACGAATCTGGTATGGCCGGCTTTGCTTAGCATGATGGGATTTGGGAAAGTACGGAACCCTTATGATGGACCAGTATGTCGCATAAGGCTACAATATTCGTATCCTTGTCGCATTCGGAACTTGAAAGGAAGAGGCACATCCAACTCTTCCCTAAGGGGCACACTTGACGGGCTGCCTACGCAATTGACATCTTCATGCCGCCATTCGCACATGCCGCACGACGCTACCGGTTGTTCACCCCGCCGCCTCCGAGCAAAGCATGTCAATCATACCCGCAATCTCCGATGTAAATCTGGGCTCTCAGCAACACACCCCCCTCTTGAACAGTTTTATCAAATTCCTGCGCGTCTGCACCAGCGTCCAAGGCTCATCAAAGTACACAGCGAGTAGTGCTGCGTCCACGTACGGCTGATTGATCTTCCAGAAGGACTCGCCTACCGTAGCGTACATGTCGCCCCACGCAGGTCGTGGATTGACCGCGTTCACGGCGCAGCGTGTAGCAAGCTCCCGAGACCAACATCGCGTCATGGCTTCAAGCGCCGCTTTGGTGCCTGCATACACGGACTGCCCCTCATAGCCGATGGATGATGACACGCTGGACACGTTCACAATGCGGCCTGACCGATTCGTTGACAAGAATGGCGCTACTGCTTGCGTGCTAAGCACGGGCGCCAGCACGTTGACGGCGTAGACATGGCCCGTGGGTATATTCTGGCTCTAGTATGGGCCCCTGTTTTGGGTCATTCAAGAATTGATTCGAGCTCACTCCCGCATTGTAGATCAACATGTCGACCTGAAATGATTTGCTTCCAGTCGCTGAACCATTGATTTTAGCATATAAATTTCTGCTTGTTTCTAACACCTTGGGAGCAGAGTTGGAGGCTTGGAGAATATCTGCCTGCGTAGACATGGCCTGGATGTTATGCGCCTCTGCGAGCTCCTTGCGTAGTGCTTTGGTGGCTATATTGACGATTGAGTTGTGTATACGATGAGGAGTTTGCAACTGTTCTTGGCCAATCTTCGAACGACTGCCGCTCCGATTCCGCGTGAGCCACTCGTGACAATGTCCAGTTTCCCCTCGTAAGGACGTGCGGTCGCCATTGTAGGAAAGAATATCTCTGGGGGTCCATGGTGTTTTCTTCCAAGTAGTAGGAACGTCGCCGGAAATTAGATTGCTGATTGTGCAGTATGAGTCGGTGATAATTGAGCAAGGAAAGAAACAGCACAACGCAAGTCTCTGTCCTGGATTTTGGCGTTCCGTAACTTAAGGAAAGTCAGCCATTGATAGAAACGGACCAATGTGCCTTTACACGAGAAGAGGGATTTTGTGTGACCCAAGTGGTGGGGAACGGGGTGGGGGCTGGGCTCTTCGATACCATGTTAAAACTAGGAAATTTCTTATGCAGGTCTATGTCTATACGTGCTGGCATGGCAAACTTTCAATGAGCCAAACTTGCTAAAGTGAGTAAAACTCGTTGTAGTTATAAGCTCAGTGATCTCGTTGTGCATTTCAAGGATTTTGTGTTCCGTATGCGGGTCCTATCTGGCTCCGGATCATTTACCCCCTTTCCAAACGGGAACTAAAAACAGACGTAAACGGTCAGTTCTTAGCGAAACGCGACGGTCATTCCTTTCTTTCTCTTCCGAGAAGCCAAAACGCAATATCACAAGACGGAACCCTAAATCGAGTGGCCTCGAGGATTGATTTGGCTCTTTCTAAATTGAACAGAACAGCGATATCCTGTCAGATACATGAGACCACAAATCAACTATACTCTAAAGCCCATCTATGTTTAGGCTGCTGGCTGGTTTTGAAAAGATTTTACAACTTCGAATAACTGCTTTATTCTCCCTACGTGTTATCGTCCCCAAAGCCCTAGAAATCAAAGATAACAAACATTGGCGTACAAAAAGCTCGGGTATCATGGAAATGTGCCGCCAAACCCTTCTCATCCTGAAGACCAAGCTCCAAGTTTAAATTACTACCACCAAAACATGCGCAAGCCTCCTTGAACCTTCCTGACATCCACCCCTTCGCCCATTACTCACTCCTTGTATGTGCGTTATATTCATCTACTATCTGCTTCACCAATTTTCTGCCCCCCTAGTTGGCCTCCCACTCGCACATTTCCCAGCTTGAATTTGCCAAGGAAGTGCGTGCCTTTCCGCCTCAGAGTACCCTTCACATGCCCCATCATAGATTTCCGCCTGGGCAAAGTTGCTATGTGAGGACGTCGATTCTTGGCTTCGTCGTCGTCGTCTTCGCTGTGGCTAATATCTGATACTAGCGACGATAGATCGCTAGCAGGCATGTTGGGCATCTTGAGATTGGCAATGTGCTGCAACGGACTCGTGGTGTGTGCGAAAGAGTTGAGACTAGCTTCCGTCATGGCACTGCTATGTATATTTGCCAAGGAACCCTGTCGCCCGCTTGGGGCTTGGCACTTGGCAACAATCATGTCGAACTGTGCCGCCATGGTCGGATTGTTGACAATGTCCGTGGCCGTGAAGGTGGCATGTACTGCATGGAAAATATTTAATTGAGGCACAGCCTGATTGTAGTGGCGAGCCAGCTCGGCCGCTGGGACCAAGGAGCCCCAGATATCGTAGAAAAACAGGGTCCGTGAAATATTTGGGCCTAAAACTTCGGTCCACGCACTCGAAATAATGGAATTGATGGCATCAGCGTGGCTGGGTTGAACCGGCACAATGGGCAACGGGAGTGAGCGCAAGGTCGGGCGGCTGGGCTTTTTGTTTATCGTCAGTGGCAATTTAGCCAGCGACGGAACGTTGCTCATGCCTCTCAGGACCACTGGATCGGTCATACGGGTCGACATGAGCTTTAGGATGGTTGAGCAAAGCATATCCAGCACCCCAGTGGCGAAAGATTTGGGCACTTTGCTTTCGCAGTACGTCAGAGATATGTCGAAGAAATAAGTTTCGTCTGACGAACGAACGAAAATGTCCGAGTTCTGCCGGTTCGACTCAACGCAATCCACTGTGCATTCAACACCGCCGATGTCGAAGTCGGCCGCCTCGTCTCGTTCGCCTCGTGGCTGATGATGGACCATGGTGCTAAAACGCGTCCAGGCTGGCCACTCGGTGCAGGTCTTGATGGTGTCTGAGAATTGCATGTTCTCGTGAGGTATTCTCTCATTCCACTGTTTCTGAATGGCCTGGAGATAGTCATACGGCGTTGTTGGCGCATCGGAAAGCACGACACGCACGGGCGCGATGTTGCCCATTGGACCAACAATACTTTGAGACAAGTCCAGACGACTTCCTGTGACAAGCTCACCAAATACAACGTCTGATTTTCGTGACAAGTTCGAGAGAACGATAGCCCATGCACCCTTGAGCAAAACATGGAAGGGAATGCTCACATGTCGTAGCGAGGTTGCCGGAATTTGCTTGATGAGGGTTTTAGAATTAAGACTGGACCCATCCGGTTTCGCTGAACAAACTAAGGTCATTTCTGAGCCCGCAAGATATGACTTCCAGTACTCGGTCGCGCCACTGGAACATGCCTGCTGGGCTGCCCGAACAGCATCGCAGAATGAACCAGGTCTAGCCTCGAGCTCACCGTTGGCATACAAGTTTCCTAGGTGCCGAACAAGAGTGATGATGGACCTGTCATGGATCTGGGCCCGGCTGAGCCGCAGAATCAACGCTGAACATGCCTTGGCCGTGTCCTCCACATGCCAAAATTTGGTGAGCGGTCGCCGATAGTCAATTGGTGCAGCTTGATCTCGCTCAATGAGTTTCTTCACTTGACCGGTTAAAAGCTTTCTCGGCGATTGCCGCCGCTGAAAGTCGGGCAACCATGATCGCAGGACTACTTGTAGAACCTGGCGGTTGTGAGGAATGAAAGCAGTGCGCAAGATAGGGTGGTACTCAGTAAGAAGTGCACATGCATCCTCCAGCTTTCCTGAATCCACTCTGCCGGCAATCTCAATAATGAAGTAGTTCATGTTTTCTTGCTGCGCATGTGCTTCGAGTGATATCAGTTGCAAGGCAGATGCAGGTGCCACATCTGCTATGGAGTCTTCGTTGTAGCCCAGATGGGGCAAGACGCTGTAAATTGAGGCTTGTGAGGCGTTTGAATCCCGACCCGGTAAGCTGCTTCGATGAACGTCAAGCAAGGTAGTGTCATATGTCACCACCTGACACAGTTCACCCAGTGTCACATTACGTAGCAAGTCAACTACAGAAGCTTTCACATTTTGCCGTCGACAAGAATTAACAAACTCGTAAGCAAGATTCGTGTTTCCTCCAGAGTCCAAGAACCTGTCGTGGGCCGCCAGCAGAGACCCATCAATCTGTAGCGTGTCAGACCACACAGCGCGAACAATCTGTTCGGTAGGGACTGGGGTCCCATGACTATCGCGAGGACTTTTAGAATTCTGGATCTTAACATGATTTGACAACTCGGCGAGCTCTAGCAGCTGTGGTTCAGGAATTCCTACCACGATCTTCTGCAGTGCGTGGCGGTTGATCTTCAGTGATGGGGTCAGCGGAAACTGCTGTACGGGAACGAATATTGACGGAACCATGTGACCAGAGAACGCTTCTCTCAATGAAGGCTCGGCTGTAGACCGGAGGAGACGGAGTTGCTGTTTCAGTGACACGTTGAGGCACACATGCTCCATGCTACCTAACATGTAGCCTTTTCCAATCTCCAGAAATGCAATCAGTACAGGCCTCGACTGGCCGCTACCCAGCATGAAGGTCATCGACTCGATTACCACGTTGCCCCGGCCGAGACATCGTCGCAACCGAGACTCGACTTCAGCGGGTCGGTAGCTTATGCCGTTGATTTGGGCTTTTTGCGCCGAGACTAGCTCAACCTGGCCATCGTCTCGATATCGAACGAAGTGCCCCGTCTTGAACAGACGAGAAGACCGAGTGTCTTCGTCAAGCGAGCGAGGCGATGAACCGTGGGACCAGTCCTTAACTTCTCGGTCTCCCAGATTATTCGCTAGCGTCGGAGATCCAATGACAAGCTCTCCGATCGCGCCGACGGGCATCAGCCGGTTAGGGTTGTCTCGATCAACGATCCAATAATTGCCACAGAATGGTCTACCAATGCACCCGATCTCATTCGAATTGGTTATGAGTGAAGCAGACAAAGCAAATGGGCACGTCATGGCCGATCCGTAAGTGAGGAGAACGTTGGCTTTACCAGACCAAGGTTTCCAGGTGTCGTGATCAAGATGACGGGTGCGGAAACAAACCACTGCAAGGTTTGGCAAAGACTCCGGCTCCAACCGACGGGAAAGCCATGGTGTTAGATAGGCCCAGTTTACATTCATGCGCCTAGCGGCCTGCGCGAAGCCTGATATCCTCTCTGCGGCCGACGGCACACAGACACATCCGCCGTGAATAAGAGTTGTGAAAACTTCAGACAGGGCGATGTCAACACTGAAAGAGGACATTTGCATGACACGGCTGGAGGAATTGATCCATAGGGTCGATCCCTGTTCCGAGCAAGCCGTCGCGAGCGCGGCGTGGCTATAGGTAATCCCCTTGTTCCTCGTCGTCGTTCCGAAATTGAACAGAATGGAAGCCATGTCTTGATCGCGAGTCTGGGGTGGTGTGACCTCCACTGACCTGGAAGCCATGTATTTCATGGTCTTGTCGTTTAGGTAGACCACATCTATTTTCATATCTTTCAAATGCTGTCGTACGTGGTCGGACGCGATCACAAATCTGGCACCTACACTTCCAACGACCTCCTGGAAATATGTGGTCAGTTCGGCATCCAAAGGGACGAGAACAGCACCCGCGTTCAAGACAGACAACATGCCGACGACAGCCCAGCGGCTCTTGTCCACGATGACGGGAACTGGTTCCCCTGGCTCCAGACCGGTATCCAGCAAGTGGGAGGCCAATGTCACAGCCATCTGGTCCAGCTCCCCGTACGAGAACTCGCCATCCCAAGCACAGACTGCTTGCAGCTCAGGGTTTTCTACAGCATTGCTGGCAATCAGGCGGTGCACATGTTGTGTGCTGAGGCCTTTGGGGGTTTGGCTGTTCCAAGCTAGAATTTGCTGACTATGGTGCTCAGAGAATAGATCCACGTCTTTGCAACTCAGGGACGGGGTTTTGACCACAGTTAATATCGCCCGCCCAAACGCATGAGCCACGTTCTTCACTTGGTTCGGTGTGAGCATGCGGTGCCCAACGTCGATCGCAACCCCACCGTTTCGGAAGTCAACGCTGAATTCCACATCGTACCAAGACGTATGTCCTGTCTTCAGACAACGAAAGTCACTACTGCCTGGCAGATTTTCCAGACTCGACTCGTAGCCAAGGGTGAGACATGTGTTGAAAAGATGGCCCCCTCGGATGTTCAGCGCATTTTCGATGTCTTCCACGGGCACCTGCTGATGCAACAGAGCAGACGCATGCTGTTCCTCCGCGTCTAATAGCATGTCTGATAAGAGTTTCATTGAGTTGATAGCAAGGCAGCTTGTCAGAACAGTTGAAAAGCACCCAACCGAAAACGGACTGGTGGGAAGGGAAATGTCACGGCCAGAGATACGGTATCCAAAATATGTTCTGTCCAAGCCGACGTAGGCACGCAAGACGAGACTCCAGGCCACACGAAAAATGGCCGACAAGCTGATATTTTGCCTATCAGAGAACTCGTATAGGATTTCGCGAGGAATCCCAAGATTAACGAAGTCGAATTCGAGGTTCCCTGTAGCATCAGAGGTGGAAGGACCAGTGGGAAAATGGCATGGTTCTGGGTTTTTAAGTCGATCTCGCCAAAATACAATATCCTCTGGCGTACTTTCCAAGCTCTTCAGTAGACTCGAGTGTGAAATCGGGCATTCATATGGAGTTGGTAGGTTCATGTATACTTGGTGAAATTCTCGAAACAGAATGGAGAGACTCATAATCTATGACATCCATATTAAATCCAAAGAATCTTAAGTTTTATACGACTCAGCCAATAGCCAGAATTGAACTTACATCACAAAGCGCCTGGCTGACTTCCAGCTTGAAAAGGGCCTTCCCGGGAGCTCGACAGACCACCATCCGTATCCAAGGCACTCCTTTGACGAGAGACAGGGGTGGCAAGTTCTCCAGTGTAGTGAAAGCAGTTTCTCCATCCTCGCTTTCAATGAAGAGCATGTTGGGTGAATAGTGTCGCAAAACAACTTGATCGAATGAGCCGGGTACCGTGACACTTTCTATGAAAACAGTTCGAAGGGATTCATATCTTTCAGTTACTTGTCCCCAGGTATTACAGAGTACTCCAGTGTCAACTTTTTGGCCGAGATTATCCAGTTCACAAGTGATAAATGCTATGG
>JAOYMO020057378.1:0-11200 GCA_025802455.2 Iodosphaeria phyllophila
ATCCCCAGAAGGGCTTCCACTTGTGCTTGATAGCCATGAGAATGCGCTGCGAAGCGCCATCTTCACCATGGACATCGTCATAGTCAACATTCTCCTCTTCCACCCAAGCCAACGGGATCATGTCTGGCAGATGCGGTGGCGCATTCCACTTGGCGTCCGGCCAGTCCCGCGTCGAAACCGCATCCTGTCCGATATCGGCGCACAAACTGTGGTAAAGCGTGGCCTTGAAGGGTGGAACACCTCGAAAAATATTTGCGCACTGTTGCGTTTTTTCATCATCATCAACTTCTTCTTTTTCTTCTTCTTCCTGACGATGCTCAATTTCCCGAATTATCCCATGCAGTCCGCCCCTCCTCAACTTCCTCACCTTAGCCCTACAGCTCACCGCCAGGCTCTGAAACCCAAGACAAATCCCCAACACCGGCACCAAGTCCTTCTCGCTCAGCTCCCAGATGTACCGCATCAGACCGACGTCGCGATCTCGGTCCGGCGAGCCAGGACCCGGTCCGCAGACCACGGCATCGTAGCTGCGGAGAACGCTGGACAGTTTGGCACGCCATTCTCCTTCCCGGGTAAATCCGGATTCAGGGGACGGAGGTGATGATGGCGATGACGCAGAGGGATTTTCGGGGGTACCATAGCCATCCTGACTTTGGCGTTGCAAAGTTACGGCGTCGCCCGCCTCATCAATGTGTAAGACGTCGATGTCGGCATCCAGGAGCATGTACAGGAGCGAAACAACATTGTTGCTGAAGGAGTCGTAAGCGTCAATGAACAGAATCCTTCTTCTCCTGTCTATGCCACTTCCGTTCGTATTCCGCACTCGGTTCTCAAGATTGTTGTTACTGCTGGGATGTTGACGCGGGGGCATTACCACGGAATTTGTGGGGGGGGGGGGATAAATCTAGAGTTGAGGCCTTTTTAGAAGGATACTGTTGCTAGAGGAAATACTGAGCGCTAGTGATGATGTGATGTATCTATGTTGAATTTCTAGGTCTGGAAAGATGTAGAAGATCTTCAAAAATCTCACGATGCGACAATTGGTGTTGTGGAGCTGGTCAAAATTATATGCGACTGATATCATTCTTCGCGACAAGGTACCTTGATCCCGTGATGAAAGTTTCGCAAGGTCTTCTCGGCGGTGGATCCCTGACTAGCTCCATAGTTTAAGCTTCGACGACCCCGTTTTTGACGGGCGGCGAAAGCAGATCGTCGAATCCCTGAAGTATTGCGGCAGGGGTTGGTTATCACAGACCAAAACCACGATAGAAACCATCAGCCAAGTCACTGGGGAATTCCAATCGTCCAACTTGGTGTTACAAAACCAGGGCAACGCTCTCATTGGCAGAGCGAGTACTTGAATGTCATGCAGGAGACGAGCTCTGAGAGGTTACCTCGCTGGTCTGCTGGGGTATCTCTGTCTATCCGAAAGTCTGAGTACAGACTGCACCACGATCTGGCGGTAATTGTGTTCAAACTTTCGGAAGACTGAGGTAGCCATGCCATTTGAAGCCAGACATTCCACGGCCAGTCGCAATGACAAACGAATTGTTCATCAGCACCATCCATCCATATCCATTGTAGCAGGTAGTTGAATATTCTTCGATATACTCTCTCTCTCTTACTCTCTCTCTCTCTCTCTCTCTCTCTCTCTCTCTCTCTCTCTCTCTCTCTCTCACAACAAATGCCCCAAATACAACTGCAAAACCTCCATGATGACAGCCTAGCCTAATCTTTCCTCTGTAAGTACCCACAATGCAACCCTCCCTCCCCCTTTATCAGCCCAGAAACCTAATAAACGCGCCCAGCCCAATTGGAAACCCCTTCCTCTTGATAAATAGTACACCCCTAACCCAATGTACACCACTCCGGCAAACCCTGTCAAGCCCCGAAAAAGACTGTATGTATAAATCACCCATTAAACGCCTGCTGCTGCCACTCTCCACTTCCCTTTGCCCCTGCGCCTCCCTTCCCCGTCCTCCCCACCCCGAGCCCTGTCCCACTATCCTTCAACCCGGTCGCCGCCCCCGCTCCCACCCCAGCCGTAACCATATGCTGGGTCCCCTCCGCCGTGCCCGCACCCATCCAGTACAACGCGACAAACACGAGCAAATGCAGCGCCACGCAGTACGCCGCGAATAGGTTTCTGCTCGTGCGCGACGCCAGCACCATACGCGTAACGCTATACACAATACGCTCAGGCCAGCTCATGTGCTTGTACGCGCGGGCGGACTCGCGGCCCCGGAAGGCCGCGAACGGGGAGATGTTGCTCTCATAGGCCTTGCGGTAGCGGTCCAGCGCGATCCCTCCACCGGGGGAGGACCCACCGCCGATCGCCACGGTAGACGGGTTGGGATTGGCGGCGTAGGCGGAGGAGGATGAGGTCGTCGAGGCGCGGTTGTAGGTAGATACGTAGCGGGACTTCTCGTAGAGCTGAAGGTTATCCTTCTGCAGGGCGGCGGTCTCCTGGCGTAGCGAAGATATGGTGCGGTGGGAGTTGGACAGCTCGTTTTCGAGCTGGGTAATGCGTTTCTTGAAGCGGTCCCGCTGCGCCGTGATCATGGGTAGCATTCCCGAGCCGCCACCCATGGGCTCGCCGTAGCTGCTGGCGGCGTCGCCTCGCGGGTTGAAGCCCGAGATGATGGAGGAAGTCGGGGAGGTACGTCCGCCGCGGCGGCCGGGGGCGATGGAGGGTGCGTAACGGGTGTAGGTGCCGGCGACGGAGGCACCAGAGGGGAAGGCGTTGGCGCCTTCGGCTTGGAGGTTGGCGAGGTCGTTTTCGAGCTGGGTGTTGAGGTTCTGGGCGCGCTCGAGGTCGGCGTTGGTTGTGGACATTTCTTCTTGAAGGTTTTCGAGGCGGGATTGGAGGTCTTGGTGGGATACGCGGAGAATGGTCAGTTCGTCGCTGAGTTTCTTGTTTCGGGCTAGGAGCAGCTGCTCTAATGTGTCTGCATTGACCTTTGTGGTAGTCCCGTTCTGATCCGAGTTGTTGGGTAGAACCATGTCATCGTCATCGCCAGTGGCGAACTCGATACTCTTCAAGACTTCTAACTCTTGTTTTAGGTCATCATAGTCGCTCCATTTTTGCACCCTGGCTTTAAGAGTATCGCGATTCTCTTTTAGCAGCGAGATCTCCCTTTCCATCCCCCTCAACTTGGTGTCCACGTCGCGCTTGAAAGCCTCCTTTTCGACTCTTGAAGAATCGAGCTTGCGAATGAGGGAGGAGTTCTCGGAGCGCATGCGCATGTAAGCTGGGTCGTCCTCGAGTGATTGTGCCTCTGTGTGGGCCTGAGACTTGGATTGCGCCAATTCGATCCTGAGCTGTTCGTTGCGGGCCTCCATCTCGGCGAGCCTGGCGCTAGTTCGGTCCAGGTCCGAGTGGATCATCTCAAGCTCTGCGCTCGTGACATGGCCGGCCTGGCTGTCCTCATCAGCCCCCCGAGAGCCTTTGAGGCGCTGGTTGACTTCATAAGTGGCCTTGATGTCGGTCAAAAGTCTCTCCTGATTTTCCACTTTCTCCTCTAGCGCCTTCTCTTTAGCCTCCCAGTTATCCTTCTTTTCAGCTAGAACCGCAGCCCACGAAGACTCGACCTCTCTCGCTTTGGTGTCCAGGTTAGTCTCCAACTGTTTGCGGGTGGTGGTTTCGGTTTGCAATCGCGACTCAGTCTGCTCGAGCTGCTCTGTCAGTTGCACAACAGTTTGTTGTAGGTGCTCATTTTCTCGGGTGACTTTGGGTAGAGTCTCTTCGGCGATAAGCATGGAATCGACCGAGGCCTCAAGTAACGGGTAGGGATCGGGCGCATCGGATAGGGCCGAGTAGACTTGTAGGAAAGCTGAGTTGGTCGATTTCGAGTGATTGGTGAGGAGATCAATGAATGTTTGATAAGCTGCAGGTAAGGTAACGGTTAATAAAAGCATGCTCTCCGGCCTGAGCAAAGATGATATCTACGTCGAATTCAAAGTCTGAGACTTGCCTTTTAACAGCCCCTTGATCTCTGTCAGCTTGGCGGCATCGTCGAGTTTTCGAAAGTCCTTGGTCTTCTGGGCCAGATCTCTGCGCTGGACGGTCGAGTCTCGTTGATATGAGACGATATCGGACGCTGTGTTGTCCAGATTCGAGATGATGGTGGTGAGATCGATGGCTGCTTGCGCCTGTTAGCAAGCTGTCCCATTCCATAGCGAGGGCTTGTCCAGAATCGTAACGTACTCCTCCATGCTGAGATGGCATGCTGGAACTTATTGGTGCTGCTGTTCTCATGTGCGGGTGCCGAGGCTGCCGGAGTTTCCAAAGACGCTCTGGCAGATGCTGGTAAGCTGTTGTTCAAGTTTCCGGATTCCGATACATGGGCCATCTTGTTAGGCCCGCTGGATCAATTCATTACCCCGGAAGAATGAGTAGTCGGCCTGTCTAGAGAGTCCAGTCTAGAACCACGAGTGGTGATAAGGATAGAATGGCTGAACCGGTATCGTTATCGAGGGCTGCGTTGGTGGATTGAAGCAGGCTGAACCTGACTGCCACCATCCATCCCACTACGCTGCACTGAAACGCGTAATCCCCTTGCAGTCCACCCAAGCTCTGACCAATCAGACATCGCGATACTAGTGTGTATGCACTACCGCGCGCTCGGCACCTCCCGCCTGCTGCCCTGGAGCGACTCTCGCAGCTTGCGGCTGCGATACCACTCTTAACAAATGTCTAACCTAGAAAGTTTGTTCAGAAAATACCAACCGAACAACCTAGGTCAAATTTTTCCTTTTTTTTTTTTAATTTTTTTTTTCACGTAGCGTACCTCGGACGTGAAATTAGAGTCGGTCGATAACTATGGATTCTCCGAAGAAGCGCTGACCAACAATGGCGCCCGATCAACAGCAGCAGCAACCGCAACAGCAACCGCAACAGCAACAGCAGCAACCACCGAGACAATCATCACCACAACCAAGCCAGTCCGATCTGCCCTCATCTTCCTACGATGCGCCTTACCTCTTGCGTCCACTCTTCCGCGATGTTCCGCTGTCGGCCGATGGGGCTGCCGCAGCCTCCACATCTCCAGATCAGCATGTCAAGATCACATGCGTGGACTATCTAGGTGCGCCGCCTCAGACTGCAGAGGACCGAAGAAAAAGTCCCGCCTTCCGTTCATCATAGGGAAAGCTCCTCTGCTTACGTCCTGGCACATTGTTTCTATGAAAAAGATGGAAATCTCTACGTGGGCACCTCGGCTGCCGAGCTCCTCCATTTCGTCCAGATCCCGCCCGACCCGGCCGATCCCGTTTCCACGTCCGCCTTCATCCTCGCGTCCCGCCTTAAACCCGCTTATTCGGAACCGTCGGCCGCGAATGCCGGTGCGAAGCTTGGTGTTCATCAGATTCTGCTACTGCCCAAGGTCGGGAAAGCATGTATCTTGTGCAACTGGACAGTTACTTTCTACTCACTGCCGGAGCTGAGCCCCGTGTTTGGCACGACCCAGGTCAAGAACTGCAGCTGGATTGGCGGAGTGGATTTGAACGAGTTCGAGAAAGGCCAGGAGAACGATAGCCGCAATGATCGTGATCCGAACGGCATTACTATCTTACTCTCGCTTAATAGGCGCATACAAGTGGTCAGAATCGGGGAGGATGCGAGAGTTATTAAGGTAGGGAACCCCATCACCCGGCTATGTCTGGAAATAACTTCTCACAGCTTGAAAACAGAAAATCGATTTTGCGAGCAGCCAGCTATCATTGCGTCGGGAGTCCATCGCCTGTGTAGCCGACTCGCGGAGCTACGCCTTACTCGAAGTAGAGCGCCAGCTCAAGATCCCCCTCATGTCCATTTCCTCGCTTGACCGAAGTCCGCCCCAGAACACCGTGAGTCGTCTTCGCGACGTCTCCACCAATGATAACGGTACTATTCTCCGAGCGGGCTCGCCCACCCCGCAACAGCAGCAACGCCGCGCTTCACCCGAGCCTCAGACTACGGCTGTCCATCGACGGGTTGCGAGTATTGGCGACTTCATTACGGGCGCTGCCAAGAAGCAGGAGTCTGCTGCTCAGGAGCCACGTAACTCCGAAGAGGATCCTGTCTTTCAGGAACCCACCCCGCCTGGTTCGGGGAGCCCGGTGTTAGATCAATTTCCCAGTCGCACGAGCACGCCCCAGCCTCAGCTGCCCCGGTCATCAATGGAAAGCGCTGATAACAACATCAACGGCCCACGTCTTGACCCGCTCAAGTCAAGACCCGTCTTACTCAAGCCCCACATAGTGTCCCCGACACCGGAAGAATTCCTCCTGGTGACCGGAACCGCCCCCTTGGAACCGGGCATTGGCATGTTTGTCAATCTGGATGGCGATCCTACGCGGCCCACTATTGAGTTTGACCGATATCCTAAGGACGTGGTGGTGGATGGCAGGGGGTCAAGCATGTCTTCCTCCACGGCCGATCTTGGAGAATGGGAGGAGGGGTACGTTCTGGCGACTATGGGGAAGGAGCTCCAAGATGGCATCCACTACGGCTTGGAAATCCAAAGATGGGACCAAGTTAGTGGTGAGTCCCGAAAGCACTGGCTTGAATTACCGCAGGATGATGCAGAGAACGGTCAGTCGCCTAGTTTTGGTATTCGGTCGCTATTAGGACTGGAACAGACTTATTTCAGAGAAGTTGTCGATAGGCTTTGCCAATGCCCTTTCAAGCCTTTTACATCAACGTCCGGGAATGGAACGGCCACACCAAATGAGGCCTTTTCTCCTGAGCCAACCACAAATCAGAAAAAGTCATTGGAAAAAGAGAATGACTCTCGAGATGATCGTACATTGCCTGAAGGCTGGGAAACTAAGCGGGCAGCCGAAGAAGAGGAGTTCGCCAAAAGACTTGCAGCCTCCACATCCCGCTTGGCCGTATGGTCTGGCAGCCATATCTGGTGGGCTCTCCGCAACCCCTTACTTCTCCAGCTCGACGCTCAGCTCGACATGGCAAGCTCTTCGAACTCCAGCGGCCAGAACGCTCGAGAGCGACAACAGCTTTTCTCCGTACTCCAGTCGTTCCGGAACCGTGAGGCCAAATCTGAACTCGAATTTCTCACTTTCAATTACATCCGCCAACGAGCCGGCGTGCTCCTGCTCCAGAGCTTCCTTCAATCCAACGAATCCCCTCTTAGTGACCAGGAATTGCGTGGACTGGAACAGGTCCTCATCGACAGCCAGTTGGATCCCCGCGTCGTTCTGTCCTTGATCCCCGGCCTCAGAAACGAAGTCATTGAATCTCGACGCGGCATGTGGATTTTCGGCGGCGTCCAGAGAACCGCCGAGTCCTACATTGGCGCAACAAGCGTCCCCGAGAGTAAAGGCGCAGTAGCCGGAGTCGGCACTCTACCGCTTCCCACCCTACAGTTCTTGCGACGCTTCCTGGCCGCATGGCGGCGCCGGAAGGGTCTGGCCAGCATCCCGGGTGAGAAAGAGGTATTCCGCACCGTCGATGCAGCCTTACTCGCCGTGCTCCTAGAACTAGACCGGCACTCGCCCCCTGGGATCGCCAAAGGCCGCTCCGTTCGCAGCGAGCTGTACGACCTCGTTGACAATGATGTCGACTGTTTTGATCGCGCCACGCACCTTACCGAGTCCTACCACCGGCTCTACGTGCTTAGCCGCCTCTACCAGAGCCGTAAGATGGCCGCTGACGTCTTGACCACCTGGCGCCGCATCGTCTCGGGCGACCGCGATGACGGCGCTGAGTTCCGCGATGGCGAGCTTCGCATCAAGGACTATCTCATGAAGCTCGGCAATCATCCGGCGCTAGTACAGGAACATGGGCTTTGGCTGGCGAACCGCAATCCTAAGCTCGGCGTCCAGGTTTTCGCGGAGGAGGGTCGCAGTCGCAAGGTCTTTGAGCCCGCGCAGGTGGTCGCGCTGCTTCGCGAACATGCCCCCGACGCGGTGAAATATTATCTCGAGTTTCTAGTGTTTCATCAGGGCCACACAGAACATGTTAACGAGCTGATTACATATTACCTCGACATCGTCGTCCAGCACTTGCAGTCCTCCCCACAAGCTCGCGAGACCGTTCTCGCCACTTACGCCGCATACCGCGCGCTGAGACCCTTGAAACCGAGCTATCGCCAGTTTCTAACTGATAACACGCCGCCCGGCGACGAGGTCTGGGAGAGTCGGCTACGCCTGCTCCAGCTTATAGGCGGGACGTGCGAGTACGATGTCCAGGCCGTCCGCAAGTGCATCGCGGGTCTGGCTGCAGGGGATTTGCTTGTTCCTGAGACCATCATCCTTGATGGCCGCGAGAGGAAACATGAGAATGCGCTCAGGCTTTTGGTGCATCATCTGGGGGACTACGATACCGCGGTTGCATATTGTGTGCGTGGGGGCGAAAGTATCTACAGTATCTACCAAGCCCCTTCCTCCCCCTCCTCCTCTGCTCCGCCTGCAGATCACAACACCACCGCCAACGGCGATTCTACTTCACACCCCGCACCTCCTACTGCGTCCCCACAGCATCGACAGAGTCTCCCACCTACGCAAGACCTCCAGGCCCGGCTCTTCCGTGCCTTGCTGAGCGAGTTCCTGGCTTTGGAGGACGGGGAGGCGAGGATCGAGCAGACTGGCATTTTGCTGGACCGGTTTGGCGGGTTCTTTGAGCTGGAGGATGTTCTGGACTTGATTCCGGATGATTGGACGGTCGATGTCGTGGTGGATTTCTTGGTCAGGGGGCTCAGGCGGTTGGTGGGGGAGAGACATGAGACGGGTGTGGCGAGGGGGTTGAGCTCGAGTCTGTTGCTCCGGGCGCAGTACGAGGTTGTGGAGATAGTGGGGAAGGAGGGGCCGAGGTGGGAGGGGGGTTAAGCCTGCTGTATTGGGGGCTGGTACGGATGGGGAAATGGAAGGGGGGACTTTACCTGCATAGAATGGATAGGAACGGGAAAGGCTGCGGTCTGGTCGGTCTACGGAGGAGGCCCCAACAACATGTTCAGTGGTGGTCGATATGAAGATATACCTCTGGTAGATAGATACCTTGCATCGCAATTTCTTCCCGCTCTGTAACTGCGCTACCCAGACGATCAAGGTCTTGTCCAAGATCCTCCTGCTGACTACCCTGCCCTCTACTCGTATACATCCACCACATCTTGCCTACCCCGATTTCTCACACCTCTTCAGCCCTGACCATCACAATCTGTCAAAAGTCCCCCGCCACCGGCACCTCCGACGCCGTCGCCACCGTACTAGCCGGCACAGGCCTACGCGTCGAAACCGGCGTTGATGACGACGACGTCGTAGTCGAGCCGCCCCCACCGCCGCTGGTAGTAGTCGACGGCAAGCCTCCCCCACCACTGCTCGAGCCCGTCGTGGTCACCGAAACGCTGCGCGTAGACGAGCTCCGCGACGTCGTGGCCGTGGTCGTGGCCGTGGTCGTGGCCGTGGTCGTGTTGCCCGTGCTGGTGGAGAACGTAGTGAAGGTGCTGGAGACGCTGGAGACGCTGCAGGCAGGCGGGATCGGCACGGGGGGTGCGCCGGGCACGTACGGGTGGAAGCAGTAGAAGGAGCTGTACTGGTCTACGTGGGCTACGCGGTTCGTGGGGCCCGTGACGTATAGGTCGTAGGGGTACTGGCAGGTGTAGTCGCTGGGGTTTGCGGGAGGTGTGAGTTCGGGGGCGGGGGGGGTTCTCTTTCTCTTTTTTTAGGGGGGAGGGAGGGAGAAGGACTTGCTCACAGGTAGAACGCGCAGACCGTGTTTTCGGAGAGGTTTAGCGAGTTGATCACGTTGTCCCAGGTGCTTAGGGCGCCGGTGAATGGGGCTGTACGGGTTTGTGGGGTTTGTGTGTTAGAATGTCTGTGTTGGGTTTTCGTTCTTGGATTTTTATAGGTTGGGGACACGGTTTACAGACTTCATGGAAGGGTCTCGGAAGATTTCGAGAAGATAAGGGACTGGACTGAGGATCACGATTGCGACGTACTGCACACGCTCCCGCACGAAGAGATAGTTCCGCATGTCCCTGCGAGATTGTCTTCCGTGCACATCTTGCCCCAGACCATCTGCGCATCAACGGCGTTGTGGAATGCCATGGCGTAGATGGTGATGGCTTGGAGGAGGGCGGGAAGGCGATGGCGCGGCATTTTTGGTGGATCTTGGGTCGATGAGTGAATTTTGTTTTAAATTCGTCCTTGGATTCTTGCCTCAGTTTGAACTCGGTTTCGGCGGTATAAGGATAAGCGCAAACTCGATGACGACAGAAGTCATCGCGCTGTGCCAGCAATTCTTATAAACTCTTCGCTCACCAAGTATAGTGATCCACTCCTGACTATCCCGTCGCTTAGCTACACATGAGAAACGTATGGCCGATCCGAATCGAACAGAATCATCAACATCGTCCGAGCGACTGAGTGCCAAACGAACCTGGCTACTTCAAGACACATTGCCGAGTCTTGAAGAGCCGGGATGAGACAGTTCTATTCTTCGTCCGACTGCGAACACGCTTGTTCGGTGCGGCCTCAGTGTTGACCTCGCGCACTCTTGCTCCCATTGCTTTAATCATGGCTAAGCTAATCTGCTTTAACGATGAATTTCACGGTACGAAGGAATGCTACTACATTTGATGAGTGAAGAAAGATATCTTGTCCTTTGGCATGGTTTCAAGATCATTGACTATACATAGTCCCCGCAGCACTTTTGACCAAGTTCCGTCAACTACCAGCGAACCCCCAGCATATCACGCCGACACCTACAACATCCATAAATACCTCGCGAGGAATACTCAGTTCAATTCGATGGCATCGACACGAGATGTGGGGAAGGAATAGACGAAGAGGTGGACCTCAAACACATCTCAAGATTGCGAAATGGTCAGAGCCGGCTCTTCAGACCGTGCAACGGACACGTAGCCTGCCTAATCTGGTACGATGGATCAGGTTACCGTTACTCGTCGTGTCTTTCATGCAAAAGCCGCTGGTAATCGGATATCTGTACTACCCTGGCGATTGCATAACTATATGCCCCCGACTCCTTTTCAGAGCTGCAAACTCCTGCGACCATGGTGACTTTATCCCCCAGATTTTAGTTTCCCCATCCAGTTCTATATCTGTAAATCGACTTTTGAAATCCCATGTTTCTTAGGAGAAAACGGTACTTTCATGGAGATGCTCTGGAAGTTTGTGAAGTTCCGACGAAGCAATACTGCGTAGCCGGGGTTTCGAAAGTGAGCGAACTGTGAGGGTTGTTGCC
>JAOYMO020057476.1:0-11189 GCA_025802455.2 Iodosphaeria phyllophila
TTATCTGTTAGTTAGATTCTATGGTGAGTTTGTAACTAGGAATTTATGTCATGATATCATCTTCATGTCTGAAGTGTGTTGTTAATGAGGTCCGCGAACCGTCGCTCTCTATACTTGTCGATGGATCAATGAAAGGGTCCGGTCCTGTCTTTCCCAACCCGTCTCTATTCCCTAAAGCCGTTTTGGCTTCATGCAGCCAATTTTTGAAACCCGGAGCACCTCGCTATGCAAAGGTGACAGTACAGATGAGAGTCGCTTGAGTGAAGGTAGTGGTACAAATTAAGATACATGAAGAAAGGTGAAATATGCGTCGCAGTGTGGGGTATTGCGTGAGCCGGCTCAGCAAGAAAAATCGGAATCAGATCAGTGATCCTCCACGTCCTCATCGCGACCAGGATACATAATATTCTGTTTGATGACGGCGCGAACAAGATGGAAAAGCACAAAGAAATAGGTAATGATGAGGCAGATTGATAATGCCGTGGCAAACCATAGTATGCCTTCGCTGTGTAGCTCTTTCCCTAGCGTAATCGTGGCTAGGATGAAACCCGTGTTCGGGAAGACGCTGGCCCAGGCACCAAGATGGAAATGTTGTGGAGGCGAGGCGATAACAGCGACGAGGGCAATGCCGAACCACCAGGATGCCAAAGCCCAGAGGAAGATGCCGGTGAATAGAGCAATTGTGCGAATGATGAGGGCGTCGCTGTTTCCATCCATAGATGGGTCGAAGCTATTGGGAAGGCCTTTTGCCATACCAACTGGAGGAAGAATGAATGTTAGTACGAGAATATACGAGACATAAACATAAATTGAAGTAGGTGTTGAGGGGTGGACCGCTGAGTGAGCAGAAAAAGAGAAGATGGAAGAATCATGAAGAACTTACTCAACGCTAAAACTGTGAAGCTAGGAGGCCCGACACACATGAAAAGGCCCGGACGATGTTCGCGACTTGGTAGACCTAAGCTAGTTAGTATATTTGATTTGGTGGCACAAATAAGTTTTTAACCTACCAAATTGCATCAGCCGTCCTACCATATGCGAGTACATCATGAAGGATACTGAGATGCCCAAGCCCTGACATGTTAAGCCGCCGAGAACGATTGGGGTAGCGGCAATTTCTGGCTGGTTACTAGCAATGACCGACGCAATGGTACCAGAAAGCATGACCGGAAATATGGGCAGGATCCTAGCGATAATCAATCAGCGATACGTGTTGTCACCAGTGTACATATATCAGAGTACTCACCACGTTGGCATCATCGTGTTTAAACTCAAGTTGTGTGAGGCGAACACAAAGCTATATAGACCGATAGCCATGAAGGTCGACAAGACAACATATGTCCAGTATGCCGTCTGTATAGCCCACAGTAGCGCAACATCATTGACAGGAATCACGTAGCGCTGCGTGCTGGTGATGAGAGTTGCCACTGCTAGTAAGAATGTTGGAACGAAGAAGCCCTCGCGGGGGTGTGTTATTGATTTGATGAAATCTCCTGGGTGCAAGAGAAACCGCGAAACCATTGCCAGAGAAACTAAGGTGAAGATGAGAAGATTTATTATGTATACGATGAATCCAATGGTCAATAACCCGGGAAACTGATGTGGCTGTGCAAATATCAAGAGTGATAATCCGCCTTGTGGTTGTTAGCATTGCTCGATCCATCGTCACTATACTCGAGAATATCAATTACCTGTAGACATCGGAAACGTAAACCACGCCCAGGTAAAGTGGTGTAGCCTTTGCTTGAATGGGAGTTTCGGGCGGTTTGGATCATAAATATCAACTTTCGGTCCTGCTCCATGGCCAGACTCCTCGTCACTCTCTTCCTTGAATTCAAACATAGATGTGGCTGCCGAGTCGTTGTGCTTTTGTGTGCCATGCCTTTCCACGATCGAAATATCGTCGAACGGCTTGCCGGATGTAGCCGGGACCGCCATCTCGAAAACCTTGTTGAGTGTCGATAATTCAGATCTGAAATCTCCTCTTTATTATGGCGCTGGCGACTTGGGGATGGAAACTGAAGGCCAGTATGAAGATATGTTGTACCGGTATGGTAGCAGTTTAAACCCCTGGATTTCACCACACAACCACGATAGACGAAGATATGATGACGAAGACACCAAAGAACTTCACTTCAGCGAGGAGCAAAGGGCAATTATTAAATAACATCTTCGCTTCATCCGGGTGAAATCAATGGGATCACCAAGGGACGCTCTGTAAGTGGCAAGCGTGTGCACGTACCTGCCTGATAGCCACCCCGGTCAAGGCCAAGAAATGCCAGACGGCGGTATTCACCATTGCTCCATGGCCAAGATCTTGGGAGTTCCGCATTCCTCTTTCTCTTTCCACAGAAATGCGAAGTAGCGACGTGATATTCGGACGAGCCTGCGCAAAAAGCGCCAGGGGGTGCGGGACCTTCTCTTGAATCTCAGAAATCGCCGGGATGAAATGCCAAGCCGTATTGCCCCACCGCAGATGGCAGTCATCCTAATCTTCTGGGTAAGTAGGTTATATATAGCCATGAAGAGATAGGCCTCTATGATAGCATCTTCAAGCTGAAGCACGAAAATTTATCATGTCTTTACACCATCTTGTTCGCGCAAATGGAGCTGCTGTTGTTGCCTCCGGTTGCTCCAACATCGCTGTGCACAAAGGATCTGCCCCTTAACTGCTGTTGTATCAGCATCGATTTCACGATACAGTCCCTGTTGTGCACACAATGCAGCCAAGGAAGTGGTCGATTATGATGACCCACAAGAATAACACGGCGATATCCCTGTTTGAGGAGACGTCAAACCATTGGCATTGGTGGTAAATGGGTAATGTAGATCCTCGCGGCGAGTGCCGGTATTCAGATTGGGCAAATAAAACGGTACTGGTAATGACTAACTTGCAGCGCAACTATTCCTGATGTTACTGGGTCTATCACCATCAAGTGATAAATACTCCCAATACTGTAGCATAGAATTGAATTATTTACAAACAAAGATCAGAACACATGCGTCTTCTGGGTCTTTTGAAACCACCATGGACATTTCAAACAGAGACAAAGAAACATCAGCGCTTGCGGGCCTGTACCGGTCATACAGGGATACTCCGCCCCGACAGGCCGATAATTGTCGATAATTGCAAACAGCTGCTCCTGTAGGTAAGGCCCTTGGCCGAGAAACTCCGATGTGCCCTCTGGGCGAGCCTGCGCTGCTCACCGTCCTGTTTCTTGCTCGCGCGTTGAGTGATGAGTCGTTTGCCCCTTGAAATTTTTTGGATATACGTGTGCATGCGCCTTCGAATGGAGCTTCAACATTTTGAGAGTCCTGTCAGGACGCTTGGCTGACATGGTGCTGCGGCTCACCTGCCGAATTTTCCAATGTAGGGGAAGGTAGCGTGCCGGTGAATTCACGGGTTTGGCTTATCACGTCCAATAGTGGAGCTTCCGTGCGGCGAGAATGACGGACCTGGAACGCTATCTGGAAGGCCACTTCTTGGAACCCGGCGCCTTGCCCGCCAAGAGGCTGATCGTCCTTTCAAAGCCCCACCTAGACGGCAGGTACGATACTTTTTACCTTCTTGCGGCAACCTAAGACATGCGACCCCTGGCACAGCGACAACTTGGCAGGGCGATTCGCTCGAAGAGCGCAGGCTTGTTAGATGTTGCCGCAATTCCGGTTTCACGTGCTTTGATTCAATGAGAAGAAACGATCCCAAACAGTAATCGCACGTACGGATTCGACATCATGAATGCAAGTCGCGCGCCCACTTGTATCATGATCATTTTGTCTGTCATATTGGAGTTGAGTTTGGACTAGTTATGGAACAGATGATCTTTATCCTATCTCCGTGCATTCGCCCCTCAATGCTGTATTCTACTATGTAAGGCGTGGTTCGAAGTTTGCAGATGTCGTGTCCATTCGTTACATAGTAGAGATTGGGCGTCCTTGGGCAAGCCGCAAGGTATGGCAGTCCAGGGTATAATATCTTTCTTCATGGCCCCAAAGCCACAAGTTGTCAGAATGTTTCACGACCCCCACGCCTAGTGGGAAGGTCAGCACGGTGAGGACTGTGCTATCCCCTCCAAGCCCGCAAGTGTTCCACTTTCCATGTGGAGCACGCGGGGCCTCCCATTCTGTGTATCAGTACTTACATCCAGACTGTTTCCCAATAGCCGATCAAGAACTTGTACTTCTCATCAGTGGCACATTGTTTGATGTGGGAAACGGCGTGCAAACGGGAAGCCCTCTGGTTGGTCAGCGACATGCTTCCCATGTGCTGCAACACTTGCGGCCCTTGAGGAGATCACGTGCCGTACGGCTGGGCGACTGGGCGAAATGGGTTCGGACATATGGAGGAAATCATAGCATTGCCGTACAAGGAAATTGAAATACTATGGAAGTAAAACGGCTCGATACAGAGCCTTTTCTCGTATGGATGCAGATTTGTGTCTGCGGGTTTCATTCCTTTCGATTTCCTTGAATTGTTGTGATTTCGTTCATGTGTTAAGGTCTTCCTCTAAACTTGCTCCACCTGAACTCCTACTCGTAGTACCTGAAGATGGGTTGTTCCCAATGACGTGCACAGGCCCGAACTACCTGCCTCCAGCACCGTCACCCCCGAATCCCCTCATCCATACCGTCCGCTTGGGCAAGTACATGCGGACACCTAACATAACCTAATAAAATTGCGGGAGGAGACAATTATATTAGGTATTTGAAGAGACTTTTCTTAGTTGACTTGTGGGAATGTTCAGTGCACTGTACCAGTACGGTAGATCAGAGTAATACATAACCACGTATGTATTGCACCTTTAGTGCTTGCCCTGCAGCGCTCACCGTCTTGACAGATTTAGCAGTGATAGTAACATAAATGCCCAGCCAGTCAATTCTGCCAGTTGCTCAGGCAGACCGTAATACCTCAATGCGGTCTGTGTCCATGGTTCCTCCCCTTAGTGCGCGCACAAATCTGAGGTTCTACCGTACTGGCTCATCAGAGTGTCCGCATGTGGTTTGCCCAAGCAGACGGTAGGGTGTCCGAATCCATTGCGACCAACCATACAGTACGGCCGAATCATGCGAACTCTGCACCTTACACCTGCACACGGTGAACCGATATCATTCTTCAAATACGGGCATATTAATTAGTTCGAAATCCAAGAGAGCCCATGGATATTCAGCCAAATTTCATCTGGACAAGTTCTTGTTCTTTAGATCTTATGAATGCACGCGCCACAAAATGATGTGAAGCCATACAGGCGGTGGTGTGCTGGGGGATAGTGTTTTGGAGGGGATACTTACTGGTAATCGTGCCCATAAATCTGTCCACGTTGAATCGTAGGATTGTAGACTTTTCTCATCCTTTCCAGTGCATGTGGATGTGAGAAGAATTGGATATTGATAAGAGAGTTGGCAGAGTAACTGATATGAATTGCCAAGACATTGCAGCTCTAACAATTGATATCATCATGTGACGATTGCTTTCTAGGTTTGATTTGAGAGCTCATCAAGCTCATGAACAAACAAACAGTTCACATATCCGGACACATTGGTGGCTAGACAAGAAGGGTGGTGTGTTTACCGCGTGGTCGGGTTTCTACCTTCTAAATGCGATTGCCTGGCCTGAATCCCGAAGCTGAGCCTGGGCGGGGATCGGTCAATTTAATCATCATGCTGATAGGATTTCAACATGTCGCTAGGATATTTAACCACTTTAGTTATCTAACGGCGCCGCATTCTTCAAGGGCACGAAACCAACAACGGACTGTTTCCACGCTCAACTACGAGCACGATTGACGAGCTCGACTAGCAAATTTCAAGGTCGTACATATCTACTGTATGGGAAACTGTACACTGGCTCGACATAAGAAAAGACTATCGGCTGGCCTTGTTGCTAACATTGAACTGTAGCTACTCTGGTCCGACTCGGCCCTCACGGACTCTCCCTGTAACAGAGCCCGCCGCTTACGCACCTAACATATCCGCCCCGACCATCATGTTGGCACCACCTACATCTCGTGATTCCATGGACTCATCCACTGGTAGTCTCTCCATTCACTCAGCTCAGTCGCTCGCAGAGGGATCAGATAGCGACAGGAATGAACATGGTGACTTTCCAGCCAGGGACAGATATCAAGCTCGAAAGCCAGCATTGGCACGATTCCTCGCAGATTTCACGCTGGGCTTCGCCGACGGCTTGACGGTCCCGTTTGCCCTCACTGCGGGCTTGTCTGCCCTGGGTGAAGCTGAAACTGTTATCTACGCCGGCTTGGCAGAAGTTTGTGCTGGTAGCATTTCAATGGGTATCGGAGGCTATCTTTCTGCTCAAAGTGAAACGCAAGGCTCCGAAACCAGCCAAGAGATAAAAGAAAATACCCCGGCTGCCGAAACGGACCAAGAAAAAGCGTTGATATCGAATGTCCAGACTGTCGATGATTATTTGGCGCCTCTTCAACTGCCGCCCGGCCTGTCTGAGGCCGTCCGGATTCACATACACGGAAATCCCCGGATCACGCAAGAATTGTCTCATTGGGACCGGGTAGCCGGGAACAGATTTGACACATTCTCCCCCCTCGTGGTGGGTTTGAACATAGCCCTGGGCTATCTTGTCGGAGGATCCTTCCCGCTCTTTCCGTACTTCCTTGTTAACGATATCAGAAGCGGTATGCGATGGAGCTCTGCAGTTTGCCTCGTTGTGTTATTCATATTTGGCTTTTCGAAAAGCTGGCTTCTTCGGCAACACGACGCCAAGATTCAACCTGGGTCGCAGGCTTGCAGTACTCATTGGCGGAGGTACAAGAGAAGTTATTTGGAAGGCATACGGATGGTGGGATTTGGTGCTATCGCAGCGGCCGCCGCAGTTCTTTGTGTGAGGCTGTTCAGAGGCGTTGCTCCATAGGTAAATGCAATACAATGGTAGATTTCGTAATGACAGCGGTCATTGACGATCTGGACTGGTCGTTGATTAGCCTCATCACAGCGTGTTGAATCTTTGGTTCATAGTATCGACTTACGTTGATGGTTAAGAATAAGTATGCCCTGGTCGGAGAATTATTAGGGTGGCCCGCCTGTCGGCATTGCGTAATTCCCATTAGGCCCTACCCCTGGTTCTCCCAGCGCGAAGTTATTATAATAGCTCCAATGATCGTTGATATTCGCCTTGACTGGATACGTACCGTAACCTTGTTGTGCCCACCCCTGCCCATGGGGTGCATATGCTGGGCCCATAGGTATCGGGCCAGTGCCGCCGACTCCATTCCTCTCATGGACAAAATCGATTGAACTTTCAGATTCGGTGCTGGTTTCACTAGCCTCGTCGGAACTCGACCCTTGGCGCCCGGTGCGGGCGGGCTCGCTAGGGAACATACGCACCCGCCCACAACAAATGCAGAAGAGTAGAGCAAGCAGTATTAAGCCGACTATGCTCCCTATAACGGCACCTAGTGCGGCTTGACTGGCCCTCTCGGGATCGCCGCTCGAAGCCGTCGACTCGGGTTCTCTTGGGCCTGGCAGGTTCAATGGGGTTGGCCCGCCAAGCGTCACTAGCGTAATCAGAGTATTGTAAGGTCCCCCAGACAGGATTTGAGTGACGACGATGACGGATCCTTCGTTCTGGACAAGATTCGCTGTGGTAGTTGCCACAGCACTGTTCATGGTGGCGATGCCTGCTGCGCATCTGAGGCGACGACAGTTGCTCACTATCTGTCTTTCGGACTCCCACTATAGGATTCGCTATCCTCTACAAGAAGCTCAAATGTGATATTTCTTTTTGTTGGGGGCTTCGATTTCATTTCTACTCCCCAGCTTACCATGTGTCTGCCGGCACTTCGGAAATTGTGTCACTGGGATGCGGAACTGGGGTTCCTTGATGTCATCATCAACCGTCTTTGGCTGGATACGAGGTGGAGCAAATACACGTAGCCAGATCTCGAATGACCTCCTATAGGCAAAAGTCTTGAAGAAGTATGTCGTTGGACCACACCGGTTTCACTGACTACACAGATAACAAGTTGACCGCAACTTGTGCAGCCAGCACCTTCCCATGCCTAGAGAGCCAGGGAGCCCCATTTGACTAGGCTTCGTTTGCTCCAGGGGAGAAGCTCTGCCTCTGGGCCTGTGGTAGGTGGCGAGGAGCTTTATGTAAGGTGCCGGGCGATGGGACCACGGGCTCCACCCTAGTGCAACATTGTGTTTTCAGTCTCACACCAAACCTATCTCGTGTCTCTGCCGTGGGAGGCTGCGTACTCCAAAAATCGTACGAATTGGATACCAGTGGAAGCAGTGTGAGCGGGCTTCTAGTGAATGAACGAGGAAGTCCTTGAGGTGATGTACCACGAACGCGTGACGGCAGTAAGATAGACAGACGTTGTACACAACCTTGCCGTGCGGAAGGTGGAACACAAGGCGGAATGTGAGCACGGGCAGATTTCTTTTCTCATTGAAGCTCATCAGTGTTGCAGCTATCTATTCCATTGCTTGAGACCATGATATCTCATGGAATATTCGAGAAAACCAGCCGGCTCATTACACCGCCCTTCCTCCTTCCCTTCCTTCCAGATCAAGTGGATTTCCATGACACCAAAACATCACCACGGAGCTTTGCCCTGGGTTGATCTCACGTAAACCAGTCTTAGCTCCCTGTTCAATCATGGCCGATATCAGTAGGCTGTGATCTATTTTGAAGGAAAATATCAGGCACGTGACTTCGCCGAGCATCATGAAGTCGTTTGTTTTTGACTATGCAGTTTTAAGACCTGTTTAAGATGCCTTCGTTCGGAATTTTTTATGTGAATCGCTATCTTGGTATACAGACAAACGGCGAACCTTGCCTCCGTACACCGAGCAAGTTCATAGGAAAACTAAAGATCAAATGACTTAATGATAATATTGTGTGGGTCTTGTCGCTTCGTGGAATATGAATTGGTATCACGTAGTGTATGATCTTGCAGGTTTAACTGGTAGTCGTATTAAATATGAAGCTATGTATCTACAATGCCAAGTGGGCGAGTTTGAAGTAAATCCCTTTGTTAAAGACGTGCCAAAGCCACTGTTCCCGATTCAGTCGAACCAATTCCACCATAGAGGTATTCCGACAGCAGCACAAATTTTAATCTTGCCCCCCACTTACTCCAAGGCTAGAGCGTCGTAAACAATTCGTATCCTACCAATAACCGAGGTTGTGATCAATCCGTCTAGGCTCAATCCTTCTAACCCATATCGGATACTCTTGTCCTTCGCTTTGGCCTGGCTGGTAGCGTACAATATATTGCTCGCTTCGCCTAAAATACTTTGCTTAAATGCCGGAGGACGAACCAAAAAGCAAGCACACCATAGCGGTATGTGAGCAAAATATTTCAGGCGAAGCAAGCACCATACCGTACATTTACATCTTGGAAAAAGAGCCCGTTCCGCTCCACCAGGCCAAGCCTACCATCAAGCCAAAACCCACCATCGTCCAACGCAACTGACCCAATTGCCGAGACAATTAATGAGTTTGTTTTCATTGCCGCCTGCTTAGCCCGTGATGCTAAATCCCAGCTATGGAGCCGAGGGCGTGAGGTCCGTTTCGACCACAATAGCTCTCATGCAGTTCTCAGCAGTGATTCGTGATAGATGAGGCGAGCCGCCGGGCTTGATATAGCGGGTGCCTTATTCCCGGTGTAGATTCCGGTTCTTCTTCTTATGCTGTTGCTCCTGCTACTGCTGCGGCTGCCATGGATGCTGTTGTCAAGGCTGGAGATAGGGCTGATATCGGCCCCGAAGAACCTGTCCTGCTTGTTTTTCTCCTTGTAAAATGGGTTCGGGGGTGGTGATAGACCTCCGTCGGTTCTCTCAGGTGCGGTACCCGCGCTCGATATGGAAGCTGCGTCCATATTCTTCTCTAGCAGAGCCACCGACTTGACGATCTTGCCGCAGGCCCGGGTGGGTCGGGGAAGCGCCTCCGCTCTCTCGTGCGCCTTTTTCTGCTCCCTGAGAGACGGCCTTGGTGATGGTGATAGACCTGCGTTGGTCCTTTCGAGTTCACCCGGCGTGCCCGAAGCAGAAGCGGCATCCATGCTCTCCTCCAGGTCAACCACCGACTTGACAATCTTGTTACAGACCTGATGGGGCGGGGGAGCCCCCGCCCTTGCTATATCTTCTTCTGTTTCCTCTACGACTCCTTTCTCTCTAGTTGTCTTCCCTGATGTGAAGTAATCCAAATTTGCGTAGTGTCGATCACGATAGTCCGGCACCGCCAGGCGCGCAGATGAAACCTGATAACATGCCTCGTGATCTTGAAGTGGCCACGCTCGGGATCTCCGTTCGACAACATGATCGTCATTGTCGGACACACTATCCTGGCCAACCCTCGTCCTGTCCACCAATACACTCCGTCGTCCCAATAGGCTCCGCTCGCACCAACTCAACGAACGAGATAGAAAGGCGTTTTGATCTTTCATGCTGTATTTATTGCCAGGCGCGTGGCTTAGTAACCTTTTCTGACCTAAGTGTTCCGGCGAGGTGGAGGTAGGAGAAGTTCGAGAAATTTCTGAGTCGATGAAGGGGCTTCGTGGAGTAGCGCTAACCAACGCTGTCGTCATCTCTGGCGACGATTTGTATATAGATGGGGTGGTCAAGAACCGGTTGTCCTGGTCTTGGTGGTGCGTCGAGTCTGAATGCTGTTTGTTCCAATCTATTTTCGAATGCCGCCATCCTTCAACGCGTGAGGTCACGTGTTTGAATTTCTGGCCGAAACCCATAATGAGGACGTTCCTCCGGATTCTTCGGGATTAGATGTGGTGATAGAAACGCAAGATCCTGTAGTCGTGAAGATATCGGCGATAGAAGTTACAACGTTCGCCAGAATGGAAAGAAAAGAGGATAATTCCTGACAGTTCTTGGGAATGTCTGGTCGGTCCAACGAGACTAAGTTCTGAATGACTAGAACTTCTTCTCTACTTCGCTCTCTCGATCTTCAGCAAGTCACTGACCAGGGGAATCGCGTTCAAAGACGCCACAGAACCCGGACTCGCCCCCTTTCTTCACCAGAAGGTGCAAAAACGTGGCTGCGAGCCAGACCGGCATTAGCCCATTAGCACGGAACCCCCATCCTCCAAAGCCGCCCCCATTGTATACTTAAACGATAATAAGCCAGATGCCAAGGAGGACTGATTCGTCCATGGAGAAACGGTGATGGTCAAAACAGACTGATAGGTAAAATA
>JAOYMO020057555.1:0-11187 GCA_025802455.2 Iodosphaeria phyllophila
GCCAACTACCCACGGTGCGCAGGTCTAATTACATGCTAGCCTCCTCTTGCAATCGCTGGGGTCTGGACTAACCCCTGCTGGCTTCTGTCCCGTGCAGAAAGGAACGTCTCATCCCATCATCTCATCTTTTGTTTTCGCTGTTTAGTTATTTACTTACACAGCAACGATCGAACGAGCTGATATTCGTCGTCGCGACTGGGACCCGCAACACCTAGAGGATATCGAGTCTTAGCTCCCTGGGTCAACGCGTTCATTACTTGTTACTCATCAAAGACAACATTTGACGTTCGATCCCCGTTCGCATCCGTTCGCTGACGATTGTCAACCGAGGATAAACAAACGCCCAAATCAACAACACAATATTTAAATCGTCATGTCTTACGCTCAGAATCCATATGGGCAAGGCCCGACAGCAGAGCAAGGCTACGGTGGTCAGCAGGTAAGCAACAGTGCCAAAGCCTAGAAAATTCCCAGCCGCGCGAGCTTACTCACGCGTTTGTTCAACGATCAATGTGACGATGAAAAACAAACGAGCATGAAAAGATACGAAACAGTAGCTAATACGAACTTAGGGAGGATATGAAATGCAAGATGTGGGACAAGCAGAGAACGGAGTGATGCCGCAACAAGAGTTCCTGCAGCGCGTCACGGCAGTCAAGGGGGATATGAGCACACTGAACAGGAACGTGCAAACCATCGCGACATTACACCAGCGGTCTCTGGGTGAGACAGACTCAGGACCGGCGGCACGCGAGCTGGAGAGTCTAATCGCCGAGACCCAGGCCCTGAACCGCAGCATCCGCGATCAACTCAAAGTCTTGGCTAACGACGGGGCGCGCACCACTGACGGCAGCAAAACGCTCAAAGATCGCCAGGTCAATACCCTCAAGAGCGATTTTGAGCGCGAACTGCGCGGCTACAACGAGCAGGAGCGCGCGTACCAGGGCCGATACCGCGATCAGATCGCTCGCCAGTACCGTATTGTCAACCCAGATGCCAGCGAGGAGGAAGTGCGCCAGGCCGCCGAGGCCGATTGGGGGAATGAGGGCGTTTTCCAGACTGCTCTGCGCACCAACCGAACCGGTCAGGCCAACTCCGTCCTCGGCAACGTGCGCGCTCGCCATAATGAGCTGCAGCGCATCGAACAGACTCTAATTGAGTTGGCCTCCATGTTCCAAGACCTAGCAAACTTGGTCGATCAACAAGAGGTTGCTGTCAAGCAGGCCGAGGAGAACGCTGAGAATACCAACAAGTGGACGGAAGAGGGCAACACCCACACTGGTAAGGCCATCAAGAGTGCTCGCAATGTCCGCAAGTGGAAGTGGTGGTGTCTGCTCGTCGTTCTCCTTATTGCTTTGATCCTCGGCCTGGTCTTGGGTCTATACTTCAAGAACCAAAACCAAAATAACAGCACGCCAAAAGTCTGATGACACTATCAACTCAACCCGATTTTTTCTATTTTTAAAATGAACGATCCTAGCGATAGTACCGGCATTGATGGCACAGTATCGCGATGGAACCTACCAAAATTTCTGAGCCAAATTAAAACTACGTCAACGGGGTGAGTTTGGCCCTTTGCAGCAGGAGGGCAACTCAATCACGCTTTTGACAATTCTTTTCGACAGGCCATGAACTGCACGACAGAAAAGTTCTTGTGACCACCAGAACGTATCAAGAAAAGCCAGTCCCTGGTATGCCAAGATGAGCAAGGCAAATGTGGAGGCCAGGGATGGAGTGAGGAAGGGTCAGGGAAGGGGGTTTAATTAATGGATATATGCCCTCGTAATGCATCATTTCGTCCTTTTTGTCTTCTATTTGTAGTATGGATTATGGAGATTCTCCTTTCCCTCGACGCCTTGAGATGAGATGGGATGGGATGAGATGGGAGGTGAGGTGGGAATCAAGGTTCTCTCCACTGTGTCGTACTTTTTCCTTGACATGTTGGAGGACTCGCGGGATAGGCTTGATGGGGTGACCAATGGTGGTGTCTGATGAACGGAGGGGGATGAGGGTGGACTTGCTTGTTGAGCTTTATACCAATTTTTGTTTCTTCTGTAAGAGAGCAAGTGAGTTGTTTCCGTCCAAAACCGAGATGCGTATTGCACATTCATGACCGTGTCTTCGTTCAACGGAAAGTCAGCAGATTTTCTCGATTCCTCTGTTGATATCACAAGGTTTCTACGCACGTGCGGGTTGACTTGTCTCGAATAAGCTGAGGAGAGAAAACAAGCGGAATGAATAACCTTCTCCCAAACTTCATTTTATTTGTTCTCAACGGCTGGCATTACTGGATTAAACGCGGCCACTCATCATCACTATCTTCAGAGCTACAAAGAAGCACGGTCCCTATCATGTCTAGGTAAACGATCTCCACATGGAAGCTCTTGTCAATGAGATAGCCAATGACAGTGATGAAGGCATAGCGTGGCAGCAATTATCCATAGAACTCACTTTTGCTACCGATGCCAGCACTGAACCTGGCCCCCCAGTGTCCCGAGAAAGTCCCGGTTTTTCCAAGGTGGGATTGAAGACTAATATTGTATGGCCAATAAGCTAACTAGATAGGAATGTGTAGTTACGACAAGCCGTCTTTTCAAGTTCTCCATGTCCCAGATATAAATTGCTTGACGTCGCTTGGTAGGGCTCTCGCTTGGTTGGCTTGTTGATTCTGGTCATGTCTACCTTGACACGGTCTACGACTCCTTGTGCATGTTCGATCGCATAAACACTTGCCAATATCCCTAGTTATCTAGACTGGACCAACTCTGATGTTCAGCATCACCCACTCTTCGCGAGCAACATGTCATCATTTGAGAGCTCGACCATGTTGACTGGGTTCCAATTCAGCTTGATCTTTCCGAGTCCACACAAAATGACTGCTCCCGCTCGGTTTAGACTTCTTCATATTCTAACGATACGTCGTCCCTGTTAACACTCAAGGCAGTTATGAATACTCTCAAGATTGGTGAGCTTTTGGCGCTGCTGACTGTTGAAAATGGTTGCATACAACAGCGAGACGAGGAACGTGATCGCATCACAACAGACCTCGTTTCGTAAAAGAGTACCAAGAGACAAGGTGGGCCCAGGGTGGTGGTAACCAGTCCAGTCCGGCCGCCAAACCACGGCCTGTGACTGTATTAGGGTGGTCTGTGCGCGCACCGGTGCAATATAGTACAAAATATAGTACGGCATAACTGGGTATATCAAGCACCGAAGGCACCTTTGGAGATCTCAAAGTGCTTTCGGTGTCTGTAGATATCCAATTGTACCAATGGAGGAACGCTAGTGCGCTACGCACCTACACAGTACCAACACCAGTCCTACCAGGTCACTAGTACAGTCCTGCCAAACCAAAGCCTGGACTAGTATCAGTCCTACAGCCTCGGGGACTGACCTGCCACGTGACCAGTCCAGGCCGGACTGGTGTAGGATTGGACTGGTTACCACCTTGGGTGGGCCTAATTTAGTATAGACTGAACAAGCCCGTAACGATTACAGAGTACGCACTTCCCAAGCCTCAACACCCAATCAAAGTCACCGAACTCGCAGGCGTTATAAGGGTCAAGAGGTCGACCTAATTCTAAGGTGGTCAATGGAGAGGTCCGAATTTGCTGGGACCGGTTGATGATTAATTCGACTTGACGATATGCTTGACGATGAACAGTCACAGCATTGCTGACTACCTAGACCATGTGGGGACACCCCATAAGTCGGGCTGACGAGCCGTGTTCTTTTTGCCTTTTACAATTTATCTGTTTGGTCCGGTACCGTAAGTGTGGTGGAGGAGGAGGAGAGGGGGACGGCTGGGTTCGAAGTTGGTTTAGTGCAATGTGGAGATTTTAACGTTGTTCTGAGCAGACCGTAAGTTCGATTCTAAGCTGGAGTCAGATTACGTTTTTTTTTGACGCTTCTGCAGACGTCTATGTAGTAGTTTTCCCATTTCTCTTGACTTTCACCACCTGGCCGTAAAGTCTACTCTATTTATAGTGTGTACCATGGAAGCCCTTCTCGATCGCGCAGTAAGTAGCCAGTACCGATAATTCATACTTGTCGGCCTCGCCGGGCATCTCACGACTACATAAGCACGTCCATTCCCCCCATCCTCATCCACTCGAACCTTACGCGCATTCATGTTCATGTAAGTCTTCTGCGCGTTGTTGTTGACTACGAAGCCAGTTCTTTGAACACACCATCTTCGAGATAGTAGTTGTCAGGTCATTGCTACCTAACCACCCAACAGAATGCCTGACCGCTCTGGGGATACATATCATAGTCTGCCCACCGGGCGCTGTAGATAGCTTCTCTCCATCTTCTATCTATAGTTTACCAAATTCGTCGCTGTCGTATGCATGCATGTGAGACGGTGAAACCAACAGCAGTACTATTACGGAATATCTTGGGTAAACCTTGGGGCTTCTAGAGTCGACATCCAGCCCCCTCATACCACCAAGATTGATACTATCTTGTTGGAAGTTGAGTCCGGCCTGGCCAGCGCATTGTACCGGTACGGTATAGAAGCGGAGAAGCGGTCAGAAGGGGGGGTACCCGGCGGCTATAAAAAAAGGCCACTTCGTGGCCTTTTCCCCTGTTAGATAGCTCCTCCGTACCGACAGTCAAGTAGCAATCAATGCACGGCCGCAGTGGTCGGGCTCCGTTTTCCGACAAAAATGGTAGCTTTCGTGTCCTACTCGAGTTGAATAAGTTAGCCAATGGCATGGCGGCATGGGATGTCCGGAGTGCTCCTGATGGGAACTACTCTAACCCGTCTCACTAAGAAAGTGCATGCATACACCACAGGGTAGTGCGCGCATTCACACTTAAAACACACACATTATGTCCATAATCGATTGGCATTCGGAGGTATGCTGCGCATCATACTCTGAACAAGATCGGTATATTTTTGATGTGGTGCATGCACTGACTTACCCTATGATGTGCACTTCCCAGGAAAGCGGGTTGCTATAGCTACTACAGCATGCCAAAGATTTATGCCGGTAACCCAGGACGTGGGCCCTTCCTTATTCTATGGGTTCACATCATACAGTAGTCCCCTACTACATGTCGGTAGTGGTGTAGTGTATGGCTTGCTTTCCGTGGCGCATACTGCAAGCGGCCTGCTCTCGGGAAGATTTGGTGAAAATACCTCGGGAACACGCTTTCTTGCTTCTTTTTTTTTTTTTTTTTTTTTTTTTTTTGCTTTTTCGCAGGAGACGCTGGATTCAGGGGCAAGGCGACGGAACAGGAAAAAACAAAGCTTTTTTCATACTGCTATAATGCTTCGTCTGACCTGAGCATATACTGGCTAGAATAAGTGCAAAGTATTGGGAAATCACTGTCCATAACACTTCATATGGAGCGTTCCTGAAAGATGAAAAGTTATCCTCACCAGTTGTTGTTATCTAGGGGAGGTACTAGTACTGTATTATGATCTCCAGACCCCTTCATAACCTTTCCAGGTTCATCTTATGTGCAGTAATGATATCTACAATCCTGACATCCATGGTTTGAGGTATCATACCTGCTACCGACATGCTCGACATGCTCGGCATGCCCTCGCTCCCGTGAGTCTCTCGGAGGTGAGGTCAAGTCGAGTCCGAAGGGGGATAGCCAAAGGTTTTCAGCTTAGGACCAACATTAGCTAGCGTTCATTCGTTGCTTCCACGTGACCTGGTCTACTGGTGATCACTAGCATACTGGTAGGTATCCGGTTTTCGAAGAGAGCCCATTTCGAATAGACAAAGCACAAGTTACCGTAGATAGGTCAAAAGCAACACCGCATCGCCCCCTCAAGTCATCATCATGTCCAACTATCAAGGTTCTATTATCGCTAGGTGGGAACTAGCCATATACTGCCGACCAGCCCGGGTATCATGTGTAATGTGTATGGTGTATCGTACGTAATCCCCCCAAAACCCCAGTCTCTAAAACTCCCCAAACCTGCTTGCCCCCCCCCCACATCAAAACCATGCCAAAGTCCACGTCGCCGGCAAATTCGGCCATCTCTCCTGCCACTCCCCCACAATCTCCGGCACCCGTTCATCGAACGAGGCCCTCCCTGCGGCGGTCCCCGCATCAAACCCCTCCGCACTGCTCCATCTCTCCCGCTCCTCCTCCGCCGCGCGGTTCAGCGACTGTGCCAGGTCCAAGATGCCGCGGCCCCCGACCGACGCCTCCTCATGGTTATCCTTGATGTCAACGTTGATGACGTGCACGGGGCGGTTGAGCGGGGCCCCACGGTTATGCAGGTCGTCAACGACGGCATCCCAGCAGCGCTCTTCACAGGTGAAAACCACGTCTGCAATGCCGGACTCCATGCCGTTACTACCCTTGTCGTTGCGATGGTGGTCGAGGCGGGGAACGCCAACCTGCCAGTCCTGCCAGCGCTCGGGGCCCCATTTCACGCCGCGGTTGCGGTTGAGCATGTTGAGCAGACCGTTGCGCGTGTAGAGCTCCTCGTCTTTCTCCTTCAACTCCTTGAACATGCTGTCGTAAGACGTCTTGTTGAACTGGTACACGTTGGGCTGGTGAATGGTGGGACCCGGGAGCCGCACGAGCGAGCCCGTGCCGAAGGAGATGACGGGGAAGTTGGCCTTGGATAGTTGCAGGTGCGCTTCCATGGAGCTGAGGAGGAGAGAGAGAGAGCAGAGACAATGGCGTAAGTTTTGGCGTGTGACAGAATGGTTTGATGTCGAAGGAGCATGAGAAGGGTTGCAAGATTTGTTTGTTTTTTTGCTTACCGGTTCTGGTTGCTGGCACAGACTGTGCAGAATTTGAGTTTGAACCCGCCTGCTTTTACCTCTGCATTGGCGTTCTGGTCTCCGTTCTGGGTTGGGGCAGCAGCACCAGCGGGAGGCGCCGCGGCCACGGCCGTGCCATTAGCTGTTTCCATTTCGCTGGTCAAATCTCTAGACCAGACAAGAGAGTCGCATGCTCGTCGCGAATGGGCGAGCTAAACCGCTAGATACCGGTGCCGTCTGTCACAAAACCTGCCAGACTAGTCAACCACGAGCTCGAGAACAATCGCTCACGGATCTTCAGAATGGTGGGGGAACGAATAGCGCGGGGTATCAGAGATTGTTGCGTATGGTAATAAGTTGAGAGTCATCAAAACATGATCAGACAGCTCCAATAAGATAATTTCATCACGTAGTAGCGCGTTTCGGAAAGAGAATATGACGTGATTGTCTGACTTACCTAGGTATCATTCCACACGGCTTGCTTGTATGGGGGCTCTGTACTCCCAACTGCAAACTACGGCACGAGATGGTCTGGCAGGTTTTTTTTTTCTTTTTCGGAAGTGATGGTTGTGCGCGCAACCCTGGGACAGAAATGCCAATCTCAAACAGGGAGCCGCTCGGACGCGTGCGTTACATGGCAGTCGATCGAATGACCTCGTGCGACCTGATGGAGTGGTCGGGACATTAATGACATCAACAAGAGACAGAGATTATGTTGTGGAAGTATGTGTTGGTAGAGACTGAGAGGAGACAGGTGCAGGAAAGATAATCACGGATGTTGGTGGATTGAGTTGGCACTGAAGGTTTTTAAGGTTGCACTCGCGGCGCGGATGGAGCTGCCATGATAAGATACCGGAATGGTGCTTACTCATCCAAACGATGACATCTCATCAAAGTCTGTCCAGCCAAAACGTCCTGGCTGTCCGTTATCTCCGGACAATCATGAACATAAGTGCCCCTGAACATTGAGCATGGCCCAGTTTCTATCGCGTAGAGTACGACGTGTGGTCTCGATGGGCGCTAGGGACCATTGGGGCAAGAATCCAATTCAACACTAAGGAGGAGAAGGACGGTAAGTGTAAAAGCCCTCCGTTTCCCCGCTTGGTGAGCACTGCAAAGTGCAGAAATTTCAACAGAGAATATACAGTACGAAACCACACCTATGTCATTTCGTGCCCACAAGCTCTTCATTCCTGTGGATATGGATACCACTGCGGGGATAAAAGCACCTGACGCTCGCTAAGATAGCCGTAGATAGAGGCATGCTTTGGTGTGCCCCCCAAAGCATACTGGCTCGTAGAAGAATCATCATCGACGAGTTATTGCATCTGCATTTGCGATCTATTCGTTACGTCTTTAGACAAACACAGCCCATCCATCAATTCCTCCTAAACTTTGTGTCGAAAAACATACACTTTTCGTAATGTCGAGTTGCTGGCATGTCTTTCTGGGATGATGGGGGGGTAGCTCTGGGTATCAACAAGGGGGGTGGTTCCGGGTCCGAATTTCGAGCGGCAACCTCTTATGGAAAATTTCTTCGTGAGACCATCTATTGAAGTGGGCCGAGGACGAAAAGGGAGAAACGCATTGCCCAGGGAAAGTCTGAATAAGCTACGGGTTAATACGATACCGGTCCTCAAGGGGTCTTCTAAACGGGTAAACAAGCATCCCATAGACCTAAGAAGTGCCCTCAGCGTGGATGTGAGAGGAAGAGATTGGCTTGGCTAGATATTTCGGAGAATCCCTCGCGGTATCGTTCAGTATTGGCGACCAAAGGGCTAGCGCGGATTTCGCCACGAAGGATCTATCTCATGTGGGCCCCGCGGAGGAGGGCAGATTTACCGATCCTGGTTTCCCGCAAGTCAGATCGAGGGATTTGGTCCCCTGGCCGGCCCCTATGAGAACAGCCTCTCGCTACAGAATCTCTTTCATAAAATGACACAAAAATTCTGCACAGAGTTCATGGCACAATCTCATTGGTATCACCACGCGCAGGTTGATCTTGGGAGTATAGGTTGATCGATTTGCCCTTAAATCGCCAGTTTTGATCTCATATTACATCATGTTACATGGCTCAGGCAAGCCCCATTCCTCGCCACACTGCTCGAACTACAGGGCCGATCATGACCACTACATCAATATCCCATCCGCCTGGTGATCCAGAGCTGTTCATATCACCAAATACCCCTGTATCCTCCCCGTCCTGCTCCATGAGAAACGAACCAAACCTCCTATCCCATCGTTAGCTTCAATGAACAGCCCGTTCTCAGCTTCTGACCTTCCGTGGTCATGAAAGTCCTTGTCCCTCTCCCTTCCAACCTCGAGAGCAATAGAGTAGAGTTGTTCCTTTTTAAGACGCTCAAGAACCAACCCCCACCCGCCATCATCTGACTGGCATTTTATGTGAACCGACCCGTTCGAACGCGCGACCTGAGCTCTCCATCTCTCTCGTCTTCCCTGCGCTTTTGCCGTGACCATAACATGCTTCATCTCACCATGCAAAACCATGACGCCCACGAAAAACAAGACCGGGGGTCCACGAGGCGGGCATATAGTAGTACACATTAGCACGCCAGCAGCGCGCAGATATCAACAGACAACACACAACATGAAAGAAACGCCAAAGCTAGCACCCCATTTACTTCTGTTCTGTTTGTGGTGTTGCATTTTCCTGAGCAGGAGGACTACTGCTCCACGGCATCCATCCCGTCAAGGACGACTTCATCGCACCCATAGCCTCGGCCTGCATTTTTTCCATCATGACCTGCTCTTCTTTCAGCCACTTCTCGCCATTCTTCCTGATCTCGTCCTCCATAGCCTCGTAATTTTTCCTCCCCCTCTCGCGCGCGACATCCTGGATCATCTTCCCTTGGGCATACGCCTCGGAAGCGCTCGGCCCATCCTCCGCGGGCGCCATCAGCGTCATCTTGTTCGGCTGCAGACCAAACATTGCCCCAAGCCCCGCGATACCGCTCTTGCCCCCAGGCTGGCGGCGCTGAGCGACCTGGTTCTTCTCCCACTCGCTGCGGGCGATGGCCTCACGGCGAGCGAACTCGGCGGGGATACATTTTCCTTCGAAGGACCGGATGACGTCACGCACGTCCTTGTACTGCATGATGTGGATGTATTCGAGGAAGGGGACTAGAGAGACGAGGCCAGTGTCTTTGGGATCGCCAGTCCATTTGGGAATGACGATGGCGTTTTCGGGTTGGTTCCTCACGTGGGCAGGGTTGGTGTCGATCATGATCACCTTGGACAGGTCACGGTTGAGGTAGGAGAGGTCCTTGACGACCTCGCCGTCTTTATATTTGGTGGCTTCGCGGAAGAGTGGCCAGACGATGAAGCGATAGGGGTCTAGTTTGCGGACGAGCGGATCGCCGAGGGACCAGGGCACGGATGTGAATAGTACTAACTCGTAGTACTGGCTGAGATAACGTAGGAAATAATCGACTCCTGGTCTTTTGGCTACTCTCCAACCATGCTCACGTGACCATTCGCTGCGAACAAGGAGGTCTTCCAGACTGATACAGAGCGTGTAGGGCCTCTCGAACATGGGATCGGGATCTGGTAGAAGCTTCTCGAAGGCAGGCTCCTGATAGTAGCTCAAGGTGTCGGATAAGCGGGATCGAGCGCGGTTCCACCAGGCTTTAGGGGACCAGCCATTAGGCGCATCGGCGTGAATCTTGGATTCGAATTCGTCCCATTCACGGCCCAGATAGGCGACACCGCCAACGCCGGAGACTATAGCAGCCACGAAAGCGTACTTGGCCATTTGCTCGCGCCGCTTTTCCCCTGATGTCATGTAGGCCGAAGCTGGCAATTCGTGTTTTCCCTTTCCACCACCACCACCACCACCACCACCGGCCCCACTCCCACTACCGCTGCTGGCATGATGCTCCTCGTGTAATTCATCCAAGGCTTGCAAGGCCGTTTTGTTTGTCGCGCCTTCCCTCTCATATTGGAGGGTCGAAGGGATGCCTTGCGTCAAATCAGGCAGATTGAAAGGTGGCTGTGGCTGTTGTTCTTGCGGCGTTTCGTTTGATGCTTCTGGGGGAGTTTGACTTGAATTTGCATCCGGAGTCGCGTTTGGTCTCAGCTCGGAGGAGGAAAGACCTGAGCTATTTGCAGCGGCCTTTCCCTCGTGGGACTTTATAGACTTTTGTTGACCAACATCGTTCCGTCGCTGATTTTGCTGCTGCTGCTGCTGCTGCTGATGGTTCTGTTTCGAATAATTTCCTTTCCTCCTCACCCACACGGGCGATCCTGCTGGTATGGCAATTTTTGAAGCTGTTACTATCGCCGATCTTGCTGCTCGGACTTGGAAATGCGATGAAGGTAGCTGCGCTGTCGAGCGCAGCAGCGCCCTTGCGAGCATTTTTTGAGCCTGCTGACCGGCGAATAATCAATTAGCAATTTTAGCAAATGTGGTACGTCGGAGTTGTGCCTTCTT